>JALPQD010000340.1:2102558-2294278 GCA_023101885.1 Typhlomys cinereus | reverse complement strand
TAGATAGATAGATAGATAGATAGATAGATAGATAGATAGATAGATAGATACATAGATACATAGATTCATAGATGGATGGATGGATGGATGGATGGATGGATAGATGGATGGATGGATGGATGGATGGATGGATGGATGGATAGACGAGTGCATGGATGGAAGATGGACAGATAGATAGAAAGATAGATAGATACATGAATGATGGATGATGGATGGATAGATAGATACATACATACATAGATACATAGATGGATGGATGGATGAACAGACAGGGCGCATGGATGGATGACAGAGAGAGAGAGAGATGGATAGATAGGAACTTACTAGAGTGATTTGAGATAAGGTGTAGGTCATCCTACAACGGTTGCTGGAGCTGCTCGTTCAGGAGCTGAGTATCACCACTGTCCTGTCTAGCGCTGAAGGCTGGAGGACTCCTGGAGAGTCTCTGGATTTCAGCCACGTTGGAGCTATGAGGAAGCTGTTTTCTGATATCAGCAAACATGGCGGCAGCAGAGAAAATGAGCTTTCCAGAACAGGATTGGGGTGGGGGGAGAGATTGCTTTTTCTTCCTTGTACTGAGTTCTGCCTGGTCTGCTACTGAAAGGTGCGGCTCATATTAAGGGTGAGCTGCTGTATTTTAAATATTTCAATCCAGACCATCTCTGCAGGTAGCCTGATGGCTGATCTCTAATTAATCCATCTTCACTACTTTTGTTTTTGATGGTCCAATAAGTTTCCTCCTGGCAAGAGTCACGCAGGACATCGTGGAAGCATAAGGGGGTGTGAGCACCTTAGCAGCATCATGGGAGGGTGCACACCTGATCAGGACATTTCCTGGAGGAAATGTCCTCTCCCCCAGCAACCATGAACTCATAGCATCCTCAGGGAGGTCCGGGGGCTTATGAGCTCCTCCCATTCCACAGTCTTCCAGATGGTCCAAGTCTAGAAAATTATTTGGCTGAGGACTTGAAAGCCCAACTAACTGCCAGACCCGCTCAGCCATGGAGATGTCAAGAGATACCGTCCACAGTCCCAGTGATCGTTCCGGGTGGTTTTCTTTCGCTGTGATAACACAGAAGAATGATCTGGAAGATCTCGTGTGGTGGCTCCTTTCAACTTTCTTCTAATGAACGTCACAAGCTCAGGCTGCTGATCACACAGATGAGTCGTCCTCACAGGCAGGTGGAAGCTGAGTTCAAGCACAGGACGGGACCCTATCCCTGACCCAAAGGAAACCCTCCAGGAACCAACAGGCCCCGGCAGGGACAACAGCCTTCCGGTGCAAGCAAGGAAGAAAGTGTTGTAAAACCATAGAAGGAACTGGAAACAGGGGTAGAAAGTGGCTGGTGAATGGCTGATTGCCCTGTTCAGGCTCCATCGCTCAGAATGCGACCTGCTGAGCAGTCTGCAGCAGCCTCTAGTCCACGTCCACGGCGTCCAGGGCACCAACTCCAAGCCAACAGTCCCCTCAGAGATTTCTGTTGAATGGCTGGCTCTGACGTCAAGGCAAGTGCCCCAGGAAGCGCACGGTGCCATCACTCCTGCTTCAACCCCAGGGGACCTACCACAGTTCTGAGTGACAGATGCGTGTTCAGTTGACTTCGGGCAAGGGTGAGCCGGAAGGGTCGTTGAGGAAAAATAAATGGCAAGATGTGATGTAAGGTCCTAACAGGGGTTCTAAGTCACTGGAGCCGGGCTGCAACCCTCCTCCAGCTCTTCGTATCAGAGTTGAGGATGCAGGCACAGGCGTAGCAGGAAGAGAGGAGAATAGCATGAACTGAGACTTGGCTGCTTATCATTGTCTGTGAGCTGAAGCTAGACGGTCTTAACTGTGGAACAGAAGCTTTCGGTCCAAACAAAGCCAAATCTAGATGGAACAAACCCCAAGACAAAGGAACCCAGCTGCGCACAGAGCTGGTCAACCTAGCACAAGCAGCCCAGTGACAGGAAAGTGTCAGCCCCATGTCCTTGACTGGACTTGCAGGTAGAACCTATGGTCACGCAGAGGAATGCTCAAACTGCCCCCAGACACAAAGCTCCTTCAGGTCTGCGCAAGACAAATCCTGGGGCAATGCCGTGAGCATAGGAATGATAAGCTACAAGTCGCCAATCGGCAGTCCGCAGATTAAAAAGTGAGAAAACTCAAACTGGTGGAATCATATGACATACGGAGGTTTAAACCATTGCAGTAAGACAGGTGCATTCAAAGGCATAAAGGAAAAATAATAATAACAATAATAACATCAAAGGAAATATATGGGAAAAATCAATTATGAAACTGAAGATAGGAGAATCAGTAAGTTTGAAGATAAAGATAAATACTAACTTGCTCCATCAAAGAGATGGGAGAAGAGAAAGAGGGTTAAACGTGTGCAATTCAGGGCTGGGCAATGACTGGGCCACACAGGCGGGAAGATCAGATCTCCAGAATCGGCTAAAGGTGAGACGGGACGTGGCAGGCCTTCTGTGATCCCAACCCCCGCAAGTGGACACAGGGAGCCTTGCAGTAAGCAAAGTCAGATGGGCAAATTCTGGTTCAGTGAGACCCCACCTATGTATGTCATTAAGGTGAATGTGATCAAGAATGACTCCTGACATCAAACTTGGGCTTGTACATACTTGTGTACCTGTGTGCATGCATACCCCACACACGTGTGTGTGTCCAGCATGTGTGTGCCTATGCACACCACACATACCTGCACATGAAAAATAAGGGGAAAATAGAGAGAAAGTTATTCTTCCCGTTCCAAATCTTTAGTGAACCAAGACCCCACAGGTAAAGGACTTGGGAGGGCAAGGCCTTACTGAAGTGCATGCAAATGTGAACTCCATGGGCAAGAGAAGCAGGCGCATCGGAATGTCTGAGCCATAGAAGTTAAGGGCTGCTCTGCTTTCCCACCAGGAACTGCTTGGAATTAAACAGCAGAAGGTGGAAGAGCAACTGAGGACAATCTTCAGTCCCCCCGTGCACACATGCAGGCAATGCACACATCACACACGCATGCACCTGCTCCCGTGTGAGAATGCATCTATCAACACACACATGCATGTACACACATGCACACATACACATGCACCCGAACATAACACACACAAAGATAGAAAAAGGAAGAATTCACAAGCTGCAGCCCAGGAGACTGGAGAACAGTTGCTCACAAGGAGAAGCCGAGCCCAGAGGAGGCTCTTCCTCTCCGCTCTACCTCCCCTTGTGGAGAGTGACACCACCCCATTCACTGTCTTTGGGGATAATTGCCTGAAAAGAAAAGCAGCTTGTTTGATTTTTGTGTCTTCAAATCCTCCTAATCCTCTCTCTTGGCTGGAATGACTGCTAGAGCGGAGAAGGTGCCCGTGTGGCCCGGTGCTGGCCAGCTGCATGCCAACAGGCATGCCATCCGGGGCTCTGATTTTGCCTCTGGGAGAGGCACACACACCCCCCTGAGCTGGGGGAGCTTCCTGGGGATGTGCACAGCAGCTCCCTGGATTCCTGTCTCCTGCCTCCTCCTTACTTCCACCGAAGAGCTCTCTCTGTGTCCAGGGGGGTTTGTACAAGGCCAATTCTGTGCCCACTACGAGTCTCGGAGTGGGCACCCAGAGGAGCTTTTCAGTCCCTTTGTTGGTCTTGCTGCCTTCTTTCCTGGCCCCTGACCACGCTGAACTGTCCTCTAGTGAGCCCGCTGACCCTGCTTTTCTGCCTGGCTTCTCACAGGACAGTTACCCACTGTCACCTGTATGGCACATAACCTTTGCCCAGGCCCAGGTGGAAAAGAGTCATCAAGCAAAACAGGCGGTTTCTTTTTCTTTCCCAATTACTCTCTGCGGGGCCGTCCATACTGGGTGGTAGAGACGAAGTGGTCCCATGCCCTTCCAGCAGGATCAGATTTCAAACCAGGACCTGCCTCTAGATGCCCAGCTGGCGGATCTGTTAGCCGCCTCTCCTGGATTTCCTCTTTTCGGGTCTGTAGCAGGGCCCGGGGCTGGCAGCTGACTGTAAGCATAGCTTTCTCTGTAAGCATGGCTGCTTCTCTCCTTCCCGCGCTGCCAGCCACAGTAGAGAGAGAGGAGCGCTGGCGCTCATCGATGTAGGGCTTTCCCGATCCTGCACTCTTCCCTTGTATTCATAGAGCACCCAGCTCACAGTCAGGGAGATTTTCCGAACTCAGTTAAACCTCTCTGGACATGCATTCACAGTCAGACCCAGAAGATGCTGACCCAGTCAAATGTGATGAAAGATGAATGTCAGGACGGGAGCTCAGTTCCCAGGGGAGCAGAGTATAGAAGATAAACACAGTCTGAGAATTAGTCAGCCAGAGCTTCTCTGCACCATCCAGGGCTGCACTGTGCTGGACACAGGCTATGTCCGTAAGGATCTCTAAAGTAACAGAATGGATAGAATGCATATATGATATGTATGCATATATAATATATTAATTTATTAGATTAGCTTACAGATAAAATCAGAACCCCACAGGAGCTCCTGAGTTAACTATCTCAGCAATCCTGATCCTGATACTAGAAATCAAAGAATTCTTAGAAAATCTTTCAGGAAGTCCTGGTGTTGTGTTTTTGCTGAAGACCCGTGAGACCAAGATTTCCCTAAACCTCAGGTCAGGGGGTGCTGGAATTGAAGCATGAGAGGGTGCAATCACCAGACGGCTAGCAGGCAGCAGAGCAGCGACAGAAGTCAGACAGGCAGCACAAACAGGAAGAAAACACAGCAGCCACACAAACTCGCATCACAGCAGATCAACAAAGAAAAGCAAGTTCCTCCCGGGCACGATCCTTTGGTCTGGCCACCACTGGACATTACACACTAAGTAGAAGTGGGGTCGGCGCATCATGCGATATTATTAATCACTCGTCCAGGCTTGTTCAAGGGACCGAATCAGACGACAGCCAGGAGGTGGCAGTGTGCAGCGAACTATCCAGGGCTCGTGCCCGTCTGGGTGGTCAACTGACTTGGAGCAAGGTGTGAGGGACCTCATACAAAACACATAAGTTTAAGCCTTCTTCCTGATAGGTTTTTCACTAGCCCTGACTGTGAGCTTCATTTGCATGTTTCATGCTGCATCCGGAATTCACCCAACTGGTTGCCTCAAAAATGTGGCGTGTGGTAAATGAACAAGGCGTTGTTATTTCTCACAATATTTCGATGGGCAAAGTGGAAAACCAGGAACATTTTCATTCCCCATTGTGAATAATGATTGATCTAGAGATGATTTAAGGGACACGGAGGAATGTTCCTGGATCAGGGTGCTGAGCTGTCAGACTACTTCCCAGTAACACTCTGGCTAATATCAACACTTAGGGTGCATTTGACACGAGCACAGAGGGACCTGAACCCTGTGTAGTTTGTGTGCCCACCAGAGTCATATGAGTGGTCAGGAGACCATTGCTTGAGCCACTGGTCTAGAGCAGACATCAACCTCCTTCCCTCTTCAGGGGCTGGGAAGACCAAGGTAGCGTCCTTGCTGCAGGACTGACAACAGCAAGGACTCCTAGAGCTTTGTACACTCTGGATCTAGGCTTGAGCATTTAAGGGAATGAGAGACACTAGAGACCCCTTCCCAAAAGGGTCTGGTGTGAAGGTCCTCCCAGAGGAAGGTGCCAAGCCACAGGCCCTGGATGTTTGAGAACCAGTGAGCTGGGCCCGTGCTCTGTGAGGAGCCCCAGCTTGTAACACACATGCATCCTCCCCTGAGTTTCTCACTGGGCTACCTAGAGAAAATAGTCTGATAAATATTTATGCATCCACTTGAGTCCACATGGTATAGGCACTCCAAGTATGTATATGTGTGTGTGTGTGTATTCTTGTGTGTGTATCCGTGGTTACAAGCTTCAGTGAATTCACTGTAGATGAGCAGCCTTGGAGAAACCCCATTGGAAAGCGCCGGAGTAACTTCTTTTAGGAGTACAGAAGGAAGAGCCAGTCGCCTTCAACCCGTGACCAGTGACTCTGAGGAGAACAGCTGACTAACGTATGTGCAGAGACGGTGTGGGGACTTCCTGTCTCCCTGCAGGTTGGCTCCTGGGTCCTGCAGTGGGATGGTATCGTCAGCCACAAGAGCAGGCAGAGATGGGGTGCTGTCCACAGCCCCTCTGCACCCCAGACTCCTCCAGAGCTGTGTGTTCTTCCCTGGCCTTGAGCTCATCACTTGCTGATCCTTGAGGCGGGAACATCTCCTTTGTTCCAGCAAAGTCTGGATTTCACACGTGTTCCCAAAGCCAAGAGGAAGGTCACGACATCTCTGCCAGCCCCCAGAGGTCGTCAGAGGTCATTCCTCGCAGGAACGATTGAAAATGCCATGCCCAGCAACTTAAATAAGATGCTTGGTGGTTATTATGCTAGGCCAAATCTCTTTATTAAAGATCACAGAAATACTGTCTTGTGATGAAATCAGAGTGTCTGCAGACCTTTAATAAACCAGAGAGGCTGGAGTGATGAATTGGGACACTGAGGTCTGCATAAAATGGGAGCATTCCCATTTTGAATGTGTTTAAGATTTGAATTGTGTATCTATGCATCTCTTTCATTTTATCTTTAGGATTCTAATCTATCTACTTACATTTTGCATTATGGATGTGGACAGAGAGATCCTTGCTTAAAGTACACATGAACATTAACGATGTGAATGTTGTGTTCTTTATATATCAGAATGATAGGTGCTTGGGATGCCCTGTGGACCCTTTATTTCTGATCTAGTACAAGCTCTTAATTAACCACCTTGCAAAATAACCAAGAGTGGTTGGTGTTCCACTAGAAACATGGCCTGGCTGGCTAAGCAGAGCCGCTCAGGATGGGTGATGAGATCAGGAGAGTTGGCAAGGATGAGAAGCTTAAATGGTTCTCAGAGAGGATGCTCTGTGTGAAAGCAATGGTAGCCCAGAAAAAGGCTGGGATGGAGAGAGAGGCTTAGAAGATGGTCCAGTGTCAGATGCATGCATGTATAAGCACATGAATTCATGTATGAATACATGCACATACATGTATGCATACATATACACACATATGCATACACATATATACATATATGTACATAGACATATAGACAAACATACACACTTATTTACCCATATATATGCATACATATACACACAAATACACAATACATATGCACACATGCATGCACATATATACCTACATATATGTACATACACATATAGACAAACGTACACATATTTACCCATATATGCATACATATATACATACAAATATATACACATTTACACACATATGCATGCATATATACATACATATGCATATAAACACATAGAATGACATACATATATACCCACATACATATATGCATATATTTGCACACATACACACATATACAAGCACTTATATAATACATAAACATATACACACACATATATATGTACACATATATGAAGGCAAATACACATATACATATACACATATGAACACACATCTATACATACATACACACATACATATACCCATCCACTTTTTGGCATTTACTTCTGCCTGATGACCCCAAATGATTTAAAACAACCAAATAAAGTTAAGCTAATCCTGTGAGAGGCAGCACACGATTTTTAATCATTCCATGGAACAGCTCTTCTGAAGACGGTGGTGTCGCGGAGCACGTGTGCCTTTGTATAATGAAATGTTCAATGATTATTGTCTTTAGAAGCAGTCTAGTTCTTCGTGATTCAATATTTTATTGGTTGAGATTTTTATTATGACCACTGTTTATCACCTCCTTGTTCAGAGATGTGGAGTCGATGTATGCAGATGCTTTTGTGTGTAAATTCTGTTTCAATATGACAGGCTGAAAACTCTTCAGCATTCTGTTTCTTTCCTGAAAGTCAAGAAAGCGAAAGTATAAATAATATCTCCAGCTACCCTCCAAGTATGACAAAGATCTTGTGAGAATACAGGTCTGTGCCTGTGTGTGCAGTGTAAGCCTGTGCAGGACATATGTCACCAAAGGAGGGAGACAGACTGAGATGTAAAGAGAACTGCTAAGGGTATGAAAGCCGATGCCCCGTGTGCTCCTGGCTCAGCCAGGAAATTCCTTAAGCCCAAGTCGGCATAATCGATGTTCCTTCCTGGCAGCCTGGGTGTCCCTTATCTCTGCACAAATGTCCTGCAACTTCAGAAAAGTGACATGGATCCACAGGGGCTCAGAGCCCAGCGCAGGATTCTAGAACCTACGAATAAGGGGAGACACAGTAGAGAAGTCACAGACCACCCACACAAGCAGGAGGCCTCAGACAGTATTGCCCGCTCCACCCGCATTACAGAAAACTTAACGCCTCAACCTGAATAAAAACGTGGACAATTCCTTTTGAGATTGACAGCGATGGGAGTGGCGGTTAGTGATATGTGAGGGAGGACTGTCCAACTGCTCCAAGCAAAGACCTGACTTTGAAAGTTCTGCTCAGACACAAAGGTGTCGATCAAGTTTGTTGTGTTCTAAACAGACACAGTGAGTGGGGTCTGCCACTGTGTTAAGAGATGGTCCATACTGAAGACAGAAAGCTATAAAGGAAGAAACAGGATAGAGGGAGCGGCAAATACAGTGACCTTCTAAAGAAGAATAAAAACACGGAAATTGTAAATGACACTGGCTGACTTTCTCAGAGAATCTCTTGTGTCTCCAAAGGTTCTTTGGAAAGAGAAAGCTGCTAAATTAAAAATGGAATACAAAATATTAGGGCTCCAAGGGAAGGTTAGGAAGCAAAAGTTAAGGTTCTTCCAGAAAAATCAACAAATTCTTCCTAAGAAGATGCGCGAGCTGCCAAGAAATACATGAAAAAGCGCTTGACCTCGTTAGTCATTAAAAATTCTAATAAAAATCACAGCGACATGATTCTTGAAGTCAACCTTGGTCCTCCAAAGGGACAACACAGTGCCCTCTGATACACACACACACACACACACACACACACACACACACACACACAAAATGAATAAATAAATTAAAAAAATATGTCCACACAAAACACCAGCACGGATATTCATACATTGCTCATAATATTCAAATAAGTGAAAACACCCCACCAGCTCATCAACTGCAAAGTAAACACACTGTGGTATATTCAAAAAATGGAGCATTATTTGGTAATAAAAGTCTATGAATCACTGCAGTACGCATAAGCTTTGAAGCATGCTGTCACAACCTCACTTATAAAAGACACACGTTAGGTGAATCCATGTCTGATAAAAGTCCCCGACAGGCAATTCAGTAAAAATAGAAGGTAGATTATTCCTACCAAGGGCTCTTAGAAAGACAACATGGAGTGACCAATACTAGGCAGTTGGTATTTCCTTCTACTAGGACAAAAGTGCTTTCAGTCTAGAAGGTGGCAAATTCTGCATAAATGTTTGAAATGGTGAGGTTGGCGGGTCTCGGGGAAGCATTCACTGAGAAGGTCAAGCAACACAGACATAAACACTTGGATCGTTGTGAGGGCTTAGGAGACTGGGGACCACTGAGGATCGACCCCTCCCTCATCATCAGCTGTGAATCCTGCCTCCCGTTTCCCTGGCAACACTGGGAAGAGAAGCATGACGAGCGCCCCTTCCTCAAAATGTAAAATCCCTCATGACAAGGCTACTTCCTCTTGCTTGAAGACACGCAGTGGGAGTTCTGCCGCTGGCAATGGATATAGGCGCGCCATCTTGGTCGGCCCTAAAGATTAGAATATTATATACTACGGGTCCTTCCCATGGAGGTGAGTCTAGCTGCGCCTGTCAACCACCTGGCTGAGAAACCACCTGAAGATGCACTGAGGAGATGGTAGGAATAATTATTCCCTCAATGGGGCAAGGTCCTTCATTATACACCCCAGAAGCCTATGTCCCCCTAACCCAGCCACACAGTAAATGCCCCCTTCACTCCATACTTCACTTCACTTCTTTTCCTTCTGTTTCGCCCGCAGGAGCTGAAAGCCTGAGCATGTTTTGCCTGACACTTTGGACTTCCTCACAGTCTCTCTGAAGGCCCCCTTGTCATTGTTAGATGCAGTCAACTTGCTGGTAGAGGGTTCCAATTCCGGGCACATGCGTAGAGAATTAGTAGTTAAGGCCAGAGGCCACCTACCTGGGATTGATTGATGGGGAAGGTCCAGTCCACGGTGGGTGGGACTAGTCCCTGGACAGGAGAATAAAATGGAGGGATCTGGCTAAGAGGAAGTTGGCATCCTTCTACATACTTGACTAGACATGTTGGTCTGGCAAGTGAGGATTGTCCATCTCTCAATAGTCCTGTGGATTTGGTGTGGCCAGTTCCTTAGACCCTTGGTGTTAGCGTGAGTCCTCCGGCCAAGCGGCACAAGAAACTGTAACAACCAAGAATCATAAGAGAAAATAAAACCCTTTGTTCTCTTCCGCTGCTTTGTCATGATTTTGTCAGCGACAGTCCAGGAAAGTTGCATTGCCTGATACGGTTCCTCCAAGACCTCCCGTTTCCACAGCTGCCGCCCCACCACCTCCAAACCCACCAAACATTCTCCCCTCTCCTTGGTGTCCCTGCTGGTGACTGCTGGCAGGACAGCTCGCCTGCTCCACACTGTTTTCCCAAAGCAATAAAGTGGTCTTCTGAGCCCATTTTTAAAGACTTTTACTGATGAGACAAAGAATTCCAAAGGGAGTTCCTATTCCCTGATAACATATTCACACGGGAAGGACACAAAAATTAGAGAATTAATGCAGAAAGTCAGAAATGCAGTTTGGAAAATCTTTTAAAGACGTAGAGAGCAGGGGCTGGAGAGATGGTTCAGGGCGAAACGTCTGCCTCCCAAGCAGAAGCACCTGACTTTATATCCTGGATCCCACATAAAAATACTAGGCACTGGAAGGAGGAGCCTGGGAAACTGCAGAGCAAAGCAAAAGGAGGTAGAACAATCCAGGGTGATTCCTGGTGTTCTCCTTGGGCCTCCACATGCACACATAGTGCCTTCGGACACACACATACACACACACACACACAGCACAACAAGACACAAACACACACAACTATAAGGTAGGAGGACGAGTAATATGAATATAAGAGAAGTGATAAGGAAGGTAGCTGACGGGGTAGGAAAAAAAGGGATTAGGTAGTAAATACGAGTAGATAAAGTATAATAATTGAAGTGAATAATAACATCGTGTAGTGTAAACCCCACAGGACAGTGAAAGAACTCCGCTACAGAAGAGACCGGCCCGACCTAAGAACAGACTGGAAGCCAGCAAACGGAACTGCACCAGAAAGTAATGCCGTCCGGGCAGGCAGCAGGCCGACAGCAGGAGGCATGGTTCAAGGGCCGGAAGGCAGCCTTGCGCCGCCGTCGGGGCGGGTGGCGGGTGTCAGATCCGGTCGCGCGGGGGGCGGGCAGGTAGGGCTTAGTCGGGTGGCCCATCTGTCCGGCCAGGCCGGTCATGTGCCGGCCGGGCCGAGCAGTGGCCGGGAGCTGTGGCCAGTCCGCGGACCGGTGCCGGAGCCTGTCACACGAAGGAACGCCGGCCGGACGGAAGTCCGGCAGCGCCTTCCCTCGAAAGGCCTGCCGTGCGCTGGGGCCGGCCTGCAGTAGCGCTCCGTCCTGAGACGGCGGGGCGATTCGGCATGGGCACTGAGGTGGGCGGGGTGATAATGAAAAGTAGGAAGGGGCCAAACGGAAATCCGAATGGGGAAGGGGCGAGGCATGTAATCACTGTATTGCGCTGAATACTCGTTGCCTTTAACAACCCGCCATCTTCCGGTACGTACACATTTGATATGCGTACAACTAGAGAAGAAAAAAATGAATTCCGTGCGCGCTGGCTGGCGAGGTGGTCCGGTCGATCCCCACGGTGGGGCCCTTACCTGCACCGTCCCTGCCGGTCCTTCCGCCCGCCTCCCTTAAAAAGATACCAGATACCATCCCACTTCACTTAACCTGACATTCCCTGGCGCCTATCCATCCTGGGTCGGGCAAAGCTGCCGGCACTGGTAATGGCGACGTGCCCGTGCCCTACACTAATAGACCCGGTGGGTCACTGGGCGGCATCCTGTGCGCTTCAACGCTACCTAGTCCTATCCCTACCTAAGACCTGGATGCAGGAAATGCCCGATGTGCATTTAGTTCGCGGGATGTAAAAGGAAGCCTTGCCGGGTTCCTATCAAACTATGTGCCCGGTCCCGTTGGCCAATCCGGTTGAACGGGGCAAGCCTGATACCGGCTATCATTTCCCGGACGCTCGTCGAGGGGAAAGGGGGGAGGGGGGAAAGGGGGAAGAGAGGGTACGGCCTTCCTAAGCTAGGGAAGATGCGCACAGTGTGGGTAAAGAAAAGGGGGAGGGCGCAGAGAAAACTTTGACGGGGGCCAGAGCCGTCTGGGCCTCCGGGGGACTGTTGTGGCCAATTCCGGCCAGGCGTCCCCCATTCACAGTTAATACCTATCACTAACCGGAGCCCTGCCCCTTCGCTATCCATTCCAAGTATCAACGCAGTGGCACTAAGCAGATCGGCGAGAATTAGCCCCTTCCTATCCTTCCATATCACCTCCCTCCTTGCCCTTCCCTTACCTCTCCCTTTACACTTCACTTATCGGATTCCCGTATAAAGTAATGCCTCGCCCAGAATGTAGTCACAATTCATGTGGGTTGATCTGAACACGGGAAACAAAGCGATAAAGTGAAAGAGAAACCACTTCCGCACACTCGGCTCTTCCTGTACAGCTCGGGCAATCGTCGCTTCTAATTCGCCAACGGGGAACAACAAGGGAAGAGAGATCTCTTTCTGCTTTCCCGCGTCCCCAAGAACCTCACTGCCACTGCAAGAAAAGGGACCCCTTACACCCTCCGGGTTAGTTTGGCAGTGCTCAAACCGTCGGGGCGGCCTTTGATCCCCCCTACACGGGTCCTGGTGCACCTGGGCATAGGGTGCTCAATGGACTGAATTAAAAGGGATAAAGAGGGGACTAGGGAATGCTAACTAAGGGCGTTCCACGAGGTGATGCAGGGGGTAGTTCCATTCACACCCCTGCAGTGTGTGGAATATGCTGTCGGAGTGCAGTCCTGCAGCAGGGGCAGCAACATTAGGTTGGGGGGGTCACTGGAATAGTCTCCCTGATCCACCACCCCTTTAAAACCTCTGGCAAGTGCCACCTGGCCAGGTGGGGGAATAAAACATGGCCTAAGAAGTAGAATTTTAAGGGGGAGTGCCGGTGGTGACAGAGAGGACCAATGCCCAAACGAGGGAAACAGCAAGCTGACAGCGAAAATCAGAAGCTGATGGAGTGGGAAAGTTTTGTGATCCCGATGAGATAGGGGGTTGTCGAAGGGGCGTGGTCTGTTAAACGTGCAGGAGGGCGGGGGGTCGCCGGCGAAAGCCCAGTTAAAGTGGTAGTTGTGAGTATTAAACATTTTTTTGTTACTAAGCGTTGGGTGGCGTGATTAAGGGGGGGGGGTCAGAAGGGGGGGGGGTGGGTTGTATAGGTGGGAAAGATTGGGGACCAATGACATGTGCGTGGAGTACAGACAAGCTTAAGTGGTGAAAGATGCCCAATAAAAGAATTATAATGTGCAGAGATGATGGGCAGGTATGCCGCCTGAGGGGCTGAACGGCTTACTAGCAGGATCGCACGGTCAAAGCATAAGGTGATAGGTTGGGGTAATACTGATTGTTGTATATTGTAATAGGCAACACTGCACATCTATGATCTTTTTTTTGGAAAAAAAAGAGATTTCTAGCTTGTGACTATCCCTCAGCATCCATAGGTTTTTTGGAGATGCCTCAGGGGATCTTCGCATCCTGATAGCAGGTTCCGTCTCAGTCTTTTGTCCCAAAAAGAGAGGTCTCTGACCTACTACATGGGGGTGTCTTTCGGTGCTAGTAGGGGGTCGTGTAGAGCCACACTTAAGCCGGGTGGAGCTGTTGAGACTGCAGGCGACTCACTTGGGGAATGACGGGGGGGGCGACCTAAAAACTTAGGGCCACAGGGCCAGAAGGTACTGGGGGCCAAGAGGAGGGCTGTGGGGCCTTTGTCCGTCGCATATGGATGCTTTGGGGGCAATGATTGATCACAGTGAAAGCCGCAGCACCATAGAATGGTCTAAAAAAGAATGGGGTTTTTTTAGGGGGAGAAGGGAGAAGATCGTTACCAATGGGCTTAGTCTTGAAACAGGGGGCTTAAGTAAACCGCTTAGCCAAAATCTTACGTCGTACCCACCAGTAGATCAACAAGGGAATCACAGGCGAGAACATAAAGAAAACAAAAAAACAACAAAATGTAGAGCAATCAAAACACCAAAACATTGCGCTGCAACTTACTTACTAGTAAGAACTAACTGTAAACGGGACTAACTAGTGTACTGGACACTACTCTGTGTACTGAACTTCTACATCCTGGTAGGACAACTGAGTAAACTTAACTGTACTAGGGTACGCTTAGAAGCCGTGGGTACTTACTTACAAAAAATCATAATTGGGTCTACTTCCTCTTCTCCAATATCTCTTCTGCAAATAGTCTCTTCAAACCAGTATAAAAACAAGGGAGTATGAGTCACAACCATGGTAGGTGCCCCAGATGGGCAGGTGAGGAAAAACCAGTATCCTTCGCTAAAGTACCGATGGAGAAAATATGGAAAAAAGGAAAGAGTGGCTAAAGGGAATAGACTATCTCCACGAGAAAATAAAAGATACAAAAAGGGCGAGAGAAAAAGAAAAGAAAGTAAATAGGGTGAAGTCATCTAAACCAGATAGAACAACAAGTAAAGAGGAGGAGGAGGGGGAGGGAAGGGGGGAATAAAGGAGAAAGGGGGAAGGGAGACTGACCTCCCAAGCTAGGGGGGGCATGGAAAAGAAAAAAGAAGGGGCTGAGAGAGAACGGACCATAGGAATACGCCTAGATGAAAACAAAGCCAAGGTAAGCGGCATAAGGCTCTTTTCAATATTGGCCCGGAGGGGGAAGGGTAAAAGGGCGTTGTTGGCCGCGTCTGGAGAGGCGGGGGAGGGAAGGGGGTGTTCTTGGGTCGGAATGAAAGATTGCCAGGGCTCTGTGGAAGGAGTGTTGGGGTGGCGAACTGGTGTGCACCGAAAAAGCGAATGGGGAAGAATGACAAGTGGATGGTGTTCCAGGGGGGGGGGGGGGGCGGGATGGGACTATTGGTTGGGCGTAAAAGCGCCGGACGGGGGAGATGAGGGGGAAAAGGGGATGGCTCTTTATATCCTTCCACGGCCACGGTGCATCTTTGGGGTGTGGTGGGGTGTCCACTGGCCGGACACATCCGGAAATAAGAAACCACCCCCGTGACCCTCCCGGCCGGCGAGGGGCCGGGGGATCCCGCCGCTCAGCTCAGACGATCTCCCTCACCCACAGAATGAGAGCTCACGGGGGACCAGGCCTATACGGGGGGAGTTGGTCTTGGAGCCTTTTGCTGCGGCACTCGAGCCTTGTGGGGCTCAAAAGAAATAATAACAAAATATGCTCTCCAAAAACACGAGAAAGAAGTTCATCGAGGAAACGAGAGAAGGCGGCGACCCACAAGCAAACGATTCGAAGGCCAGTTGTGAACTTCGTCATCCCCTGCAGAAAAGGAAGGCCCAGGGCGGCAGCGTTTTCGTCCCTCTCCCCTCGCACCGCCCAACGTCTTCTCGGGTAACTGCTCCGAATCCTCCTTTCCTGGTCATGGCTTCCTAGGCGGAGAGGCAAAAGTCATGACGGAATAGGGCTGTTCCCTGGGAGTGTCGTAGCAACCATCCAACGATGAAGATGTGTTTAACTGGATGGGGGGGGGTCAGGGCATTCAATAGATAAATTAGATTGAGCCCATGGGAGGAGAGGGGGCGTGGACAGGCCTAATATACGGAGCCTGTCAATCAGAAGAGACGCGACAAAAACAAAAAACGAACAACCGGAAGAACTAGTGACTCGGAGGCGGGAGAGAAAGAGCCAAAGAAGCCTGGACTGGAGACCCTGAATACCTGGAGCCGCGGGGGGCCAAGTATGGGGTGGCGCGAGGGGCATGGAAGAGTAAAGGAAGAGACCCCAAACTATGGGGTGGGGATTTAGATGGCGCAATCAGAATGTACTGAGCCAAGCGCGGGGTTTGGGCGGAGACAGAAGTGGGCAGGTGAATCCGAAAATGCAAAAAGAACAACAACACCACAGGACAGGGGGCTGGACGGGTAGAAAGGAATCGGGGGGCAGGCGGGGCGGGGAGGGGTCGCGGGCGGCCTCCCAAACGAGGGCGGGGAGGGGAGGGGGGGCGCGGCACGACGGGGGGGGATTGGGTGGGGCGACTGGGAGTGAACAGGGGGGCGAGCGAAACGGACAAGCGGGGGGGCAAGCGGGGCGGGCGCCCGGGCGCCAGGCCCGGAGCGAAGAGGGACAGCCCCAAGGCGGGGACCGTGCGGCGACGGGCAGAGAGACGCGCCCCCACACGCACGGGAACCGAAAGGGGAACGGAATGGCCACCGGAGGTGGGGAGGCGGGGGCAGGGGGCGGGCGCAGGGGGGGGAGGGCGGGATACTGGCGGGCGAGGGTATTGGGAAGGGGGGGCACGGCGGGGAGCCGCAGCCGGGGAGGGGCGGAGCGGGAGAACGGCAAGGCCGGGAGCACGGACCGAAAACAAAGGAACGCCGAACGGAAAAAACGCGCCGGAGGGCGGGGCGGGGGGGGGGGGCGCGGCCCGGGGCCCGGGACCCCCCCCCGACCCCCCCCCACCCCTCACCCCCGCCCCCCAAACCCAGCGCCCGCACCTACCCCCCCCCCCCCACCACCACCCCGCGCCCCTGCATATGGAGGTCCTCCTATCCCTCTTCTCCCTCTCTCGCCCTTCTCATCTCTCTTCTCTTCGTCTCCTTTTCTTTCTCCCGCCTCTTTCTTCTCTCTCCTCTTCCCTTTCTCCTTCTCCGTCTTCTCCGTTCTCTCTCTTCCCCTTTCCATCTCCCTCCTTCCCTATAGGCCTTTTTTTGGGTGCTGGGGGTGGTTGTGTTGGTGCTGTGTGTGAGCAGAGAAGAGCGGGTGGGGGGTGGTTTTGTGGGTTGTCTGAGGTGGGTGTGCGCTTTGGGGTGGGCGACCCTCTAGTCCACCCTGGGCCAGAGGGCCCGGTGCTTGCCACAGCCTGCACGTGTAGGGCAAGCATTGGGGGGTTGTTGGGGCTTACAGTTTCGTGTTTCGGAAGAGGTCAATACGGAGTCTCCACAATAGTTAGTTTGAAAGCAAGTTTGGGTGTATTATTTACAGTTTCGGAGGTCTTTAGTCCCACACGGGGCCGACCCTTCCACCTGGGACTGGCTGGGCGCTGCCTGGTGGGGCCTCTGGGGGGGGGGGGTCCATTTCATGGCAAGACAGAAGCATCATGGCAGACAGAAGCACACGAGGGAGGGAAGGGGCTCTTTTCCGGGTAGCCAGGAAGCAAAGCCCTGTAACAGGAAGAGCTTGGGACGAGACGTACCCTGCAGGGGCAGCGTCATGGCGCCCATTCCTCCAACCAGGGCCCACCTCACAGCCATTTCAAAGGCTGAATCCATCTGTGATCTAGTCGTCTCAGAAGGTACTCCCCAAAGACATACCCAGAGAGAAGTGCGCCTTACCACTCTGCTAGTGATCATCTTCTCTTTTTATCCGTTCACTAATGTTTGCAGTTGTGCTCCTGTGTGACCTCTAACCTATTAGTTTTCACTGGAACATTGTGCCTTGTGCCATGTGTTTATTTTACCAGCAGTGGACCCAGGTTGCCTGCTGTGACTGCCTGTCAGGTGTCATGTGTCAGGGAAGGTCACCTACTGGCCTACTGGGCCTCTTCTGGGTACTAGACGTCACTTAACTCTTGTTGCAGTCGCCGTCACAGTTGCTGATAAATGGCCATCAAACTGCTTAAGGGAACAAGGGTTTATTCTCTCTTATGATTCCTGGTTACAGTTCTCAGTCCAGCTTGACGGGAGAGCACACGCCTACACCAGGGCCGAGGAAACTGGCCACACCATCACCACACAACAGCTGAGAGATGGGCAATCCTTACTTGCCAGACCAGCATGTCTGGGCAAGTGTACACAAGGATGCCAACTCTCTCAACCAGCTCTCCCTGATTTATTCCAGCACCTAATCCCACCCACCATGGGCTGGGTCTTCCCCATCAGCTAGACAATCTCCTTCAGGTTTTCTCTGGGCTTAACTCAACCACTAATTTTATACAAATGTGCCCAAAGCTCGAACCCTCAACCGTTAAGTTGACACCTTGCTTAACTATGACAACTCTGCAACATTGGGCCGATATTCCTTGAGAACTTACCATGTTCTAACCTTCTTCTGTAGCACCTTGCACATCTCTTTTCAGAGCTTTGTTTTTTTTCCCCCAGTTCCACTGGGCACATAGGTGATGAAGAAGCAGAGATGTTTACGATCTTGGCCAAAACATTCCTAGCAAGAAACAAAGCTAGGAATCAGATCACCTGTAGTCGACTCAAGACAATCAGTTTAAGGCCATTCTACCCTGAACACGCCCAACAGCATCCGAACTCAGAGCTAAGCAAGGCTGTGCCTTGTTAGTACTTGTTTGCATGGGAGAAAATGAATATTACCACTGTGAGTGAGATGAGTTATTTGAATCTCAGGAACTCTGTGTCTAGGGGGCTTTCTCATTAGTGATCGGATAATAGCAGTTTGCTTAAATTTGCGTATGGCACAGGCAAATTTATAGAGAAAATAATTGCATATAGTGTCTCACTATGTCATAGTTAGGCACAGGTGTCAACTTGATGGTTGTGGGTTTGAGCTCTGGCCACATTTGTGGAGAATTAGTGGTTGAGTTAGGCCCAGAGCAAGTGTACAGGAGATTATCTAGCTGATGGGGAAGGCCCAGCCTATGGTGGGTGGGATTAGGCCCTGGGATAAAATACAGAGAGCTGGTAGAGGGATCTGGCATCTTTGTGTACACTTGGCCAGACATTCTGGTCTGGCAAGTAAGGATCGTCCCTCTCTCAGCCATTATGTGGTGATGGTGTGGCCAGTTCCTCGGCCCTGGTATATGGTGCGTGCTCTCCCATCAAGCTGGACTATGAATTATAACCAGTAATCGTAAGAGACAATAAAACCCTTTTTCCCTTAAGCCGTTGGATAGTGATTTATCAGCAACCATGTGGCTGACTGCAACACACTGTCTCAACTAGTTGAAAAAAACAGAGCGGGTAGAGCTATGCATCTAACTATAGGGTTAAAATCCCCATCAAATTCTCTGACCCCAAATCTAGCATTCATTTTCATGGGAAAGGTGTTCGCCTCTGGGGTCATGCTGAGTCTTGGAAGGTGAAGAGCAAATGAGTATTGCCTCTGATTGACACAAGTCAACGTTCAATGGTCAAGCCCTGGCTGAGGCAGAGGCCCCCAATCTATACTGTACCCCGTCTCTCTGACTGTGGGGATAGCTTGGCAGCATTGCCTTGGGCTGATTTACAAAACATGTGAGACCTCATCAGCCGCCATGGCCTCCTTTGGGGGAACACAGGGTGGGAAGGCTAGAGACCCAGAGGAGCCATGGCTGGGCTCGACAAATGAGCTGCGCAAACATGCTGCCGGGACAGGTCTGAAGAGCACACATTGTCTTCAAGCACCCTCGAGTTCTTCCAAGCACCCTTTGCCACACAAACACGCGATGGACTAATTACCGCCATTCTTATCAATTCATTAATCCCCGTCCTCCGAGGGCCACTACTTAGCTATATGCTGAGCTGCATCTGCCCTTGAAGAAAATAAAATTGGATTTCTTTAAAGAAAATATTTTGCAGATCCGATTTCTCGCCATTCACTCAGAAGGGCCTCCAGATAATTAGTGTGAATTAGTGAGGTTTTGTGGTCACCGAACTTTAATGTCTTACTCACGTTGCCCAGAACTTACAAATTAAAGAAATGTGAAGCAGTCGTGGCGATTCCTCAACTCGTACATCACTCAGGGAGATTTGGAAGAATTTAAATTGCAGCCTTCGCTGAGGTTTTATTTGGAAGTAAGTAGAAGAGGAGAGAAAGCAAGAGGTGACCGTGTACTTAACAAGGAAAATACCAAGGTGCAGTTTGTAGGTTACATGGTTTGGGATTCCAAGGTAATGCCACCAACAACTCCAGCCAAAACCCAATTCTTTGCCCTGCCAGGGATTTTTCTGGTACATTCCATGCGTATGAAATCTGTTGTGTTGTGAGCTCAGCTCAACACTAGAGTCCTTGGGCTTGAATTGGTATCCAGACAAGTCTCCCATTGGCGTTTTCCTTTCTGGCCTTGCCCTGCCTTCCTGTTCTTCGTGGCGCTGGGGAAGCTCCACGGGGGGCCTCGGAGCTCCGGACTCTTAGCTCACTGCTCAGCTGGCACTGCCAGGGGGAGTATACCCTGGCTTAAGCCCTTGGATAAAGCCCAGCTGGACAAGAACTATCCTTTGTTAGCAAGGCGGGTTCTTGAAGATGGTTAGATCCTCAAGTCTACCAAAACTTGGTGCTTTAGAAAACAGACAGTAATTATCTGCTCTGGTGGGCGGAGTCTGAATCAGGATGTGGGCAGGGCTGTGCTCTCTCTGGAGACTCCAGCTGACAATTATTTCACCTCTTCCTGCTTTCTTGTGGTTGCTGTTGATCCTTGCTACTCCTTGCTTCAATCTCTCTTCATATAGACTCCGGATGCGCTCTTTCTCTTGCAAGGATATCCCAGGTCCCATATGGCTTCACGTCATGGTGTGGATGTAAGTTATCCCCCTCAAACACATGATGTCAATGTTGGGGAAGGTTGTGGCCCTCCAGGAGGCGGAGCCTTGTTGGAGGAAGGTATGTCACGGGGGGGGGGGCCTTTGAGGTTTGGAGGACCAACCGTGTTTTCTCTTGAAGTTGTCCTTTGTTCTCACTGCCAGTATGACAACAGTGTAGACCTAGCCCGCCTACTCCAGCTTCTGCCTCTAAGCCAAGCCTCTGCTATGCAAGTCCCTCCATAATGGATTCCATCTCCCACTGGAATTGTAAGGCAAATAATTCTCCTTTCTCTCTGCAGTGCTGTCTGAGTATTTTCTCTTTCACTGGAGAGAATAGGTACAATACCTTTTCATTTCTGCAGAAACACCATTTCCAAATAATGTCAAATGGTGAGTTCTGTCTCATCATGAATTTTAGGTAGGCTCTCTTCAACTTAAACCAGAGAGCTAGCAAAATCTTTATCATATAAGATTGCCATTCACAGGTGTGTGTGTGCAGGGTGGTAATGCATAAAAGAACTTTTATATGTTAAACAATTAAACTACCCACTATCCACTCAAGCATTTCTCCATTCATGCATCTATGCTTCCTTCCGATCGTGCATCCATCCATCTATCCACTCATCTAGCCATTGAATATTTGACGAATATCGAGATGAACCAAGTACAATTCTGTAACAATAAAATCAGCATAAAAATGCTTTATAGGTGCACTGGAAAGAGAGAAAAAGTGGAGAGAGAGCGAAAGAGAAAGCGAGAGAGAGAATTCAGGTGAAGGAAGAGATAACATTAGATAAAAGAATTGCAACAAACTTTGTGGAAGACACAACTTTTGAACATAATCAAGATTTATCAACATATGATAGAGGAACTAAGAGAAAATAATTCCAGCCACAGATGTCTGAGAAACTTGGGCTAAAAGTAGCCCACTCTTTTATCTGAACAAATGTCTGACCACAGTTTATTTCAGAGAGAATACTGCATACCTCGGACAGCTGTGCTTGCCTCAGCCGCCGGTCAGTTCAAGACAAAGTGTAAAGGAGTAAATTCCAGGGACAAAGTTCACTGCTCAGAAAAGCCTGGACTACCAGGGCCTTCGTTACCTATTAATGCACCCAATCATTAAGATAATTGTTCCCTGCGATAGTTAACATCGACTGTGAACTTGACAGGCTCTCGACTCACCGAGGTGATTATGTAGATGAGGTAAATTGAGGAGGAGAGATTCACTGTGACTGTGAGAGTCCCTGCTCCATGTGTGGGATCCTGACAGAATGAAACAGAGGACGGGAGCTGAGCACTTGCCGTCTCTGTCTTCTGCTTCCCCAGTGTGGATGTAACTGGACCAGCTCCATGGACCATGTCCCCTGAACTGTGAGCCAAAATGAACTTTTCATTCCCTAAGCTGCTTTAATCGGGCATTTAGTCATAGCAATGAGTCACATGATTAACATGTGGCATGTTTTGAGAATACGTGGCCAAATGCTGGAATCTCTCAGAGATCAATTTTTCAACACAACTGCATGCATCTCCAACACATGCAAGGCCTCCCCATTGCAAGCTAACAGTAATGTCTGTGTGGTGAGTAATTAGAAGCAGCGGTTTCTATAAAGGGCTCTGAGAGATTCAGACAGGACTCAGTGCACATGCTTACACAAGCGCGCGTGCGCGCACACACACACACACACACACACACACACACACACACACACACACACGATGTCTCTGGATCCTTGCCAGCCCCTTGGGCCTGCCCCTCTCTCTCCAAGCAGAATGTTCCAGCAGGGAGCTAAAGGCCTCACTGTCGGGAGGGTCTTAGATGGATTATCTATGTGCTCATGGCTTAACTTCTGCCCCCCAGTCTAATAAACAAATAAATAATTGAGGCCCGCTACCTCTTTCTGGGCCCTCTCAGTGCTTCTCGGGCTGCCATCAAGCCGAGCTCCGTGTCAAAGGCAGCGGCCACATGGAGCTGCTGATGAATTGCTTTTGCATTTTGGAAGTGCATCCAAACGTGCTGCAAAATCGTGTTTGTTTTTGCTCTTGCCAAACCTCGTGGACGGGGGGGCTCCAGAGGGAGCTAATGATGCAGGCAGACGTCATCCGCACAGGGGTGCAACAGCGATGCTGCTGCCCCGCGGACTTCAAAGACAGGTAGAGGGAAAAGTCTGAAGAGGAGGAGGAGAAGGAGGCAGAGGAGGAGGGTAGGAGGAGGAGGAGGGAGATCAGACTCACTAGACTTCAATGGCCTTCGTTGTCCCATAGCCCCTTCCTTGGCACCTGATGGGTGGGAAGGAAGTCCGCTAAAGAAAGATCACCAATCAGAGTTTGAGAAGTCCCCCATCTGTTGGTATCCAGGAGACAGAAATAGAAAGCCCGCCCAGGGGAAGCTCACCCTCCTCAGCATTCGGCAGCCAAAGCCCACACGGAAATTCAGAACCAGAGGGCCAGGGGCACGTTCCATCCTTGCGGCCAGTGCCAGCGGCGGTGGCGGGCCTCACACTGAGAGCTGCCTCTCTGCGCGCGCTCGATCAACTCCACATGTTGCCCCTGTGGCCGTCTTTGTACTTAATAGAACTTGTCAAAACATATCTATCAGCTGCCGGGGACCAGGCCTGGGTGGTCAGGGACTGCTGGCTGCAAGCGGACTGCCAGCCCTGGATCCCCCCCCACCCGGTTGTCGTCGAATTAAGGGGAGATCGGCACACACTGTGGAGTCACTGCATTTCTAATGCTGTCCCCACCAGTGGCCGCACTGACAGCGCCCTGGTGCTGGGTTTGAAGTCTCCCATCTCTGCTTTCATGTGGCTTTCGGGATGAGATGGGTTTCCATTTTCAAAGAGGTACATCTAGTGATGCCTGCAAAGACATGTGAAGATGTGTGGGTCCATGTTATTTGGTACAACTGTGAGGATGTATACAAAATGGAATGCATATGAAATATATTTTTTAAATTTTTTAAAATTTATTTATTCAATTGTGCGTGTGTGTGTGTGTGTGTGTGTGTGTGTGTGTGTGTGTGTGTGTAGAACCACAGATGAATTCGGGAACCACCATGGACGCCTCCACCTCCTTCTTGTTTACTCTGCCCCGGGATTCACAGGCTCCGCCCTACCAGGACCAGAAACACAGGCCGCCCCCGCTTCCTCCCGGCGTCTATATGTGGGGTCTAGGATCTGAACTCAGGACCTTCTGCCTGCAAGGCAGAGGCTTAACCCCTGAGCCACCTCTCCAGCCCGAAATATATTTGTGTTTATGTGCACTACACAGTATTTTACATGAAAATTAACTCAGACATATTTATATATGCATTTATTCATATATGTAATATATGGTGCTTAAACTCCAAGCTGACTTTGTGTGCATGCATACATGTGCATAAGTGTGTGTGCATATGTGTGTGTGCATAAGGGTGTGTATATGTATGCATACATGTGTGTATACGTGTGTACGCATGTGTGTATATGAGTGTGTGCATGCATATGTGTATGTTTGTGTGTATACCTGCATGTGCTCGTGCATGTATGTGTGTGCATAAATGCACATTTCTATCCCTGGAATTACAACATAGTATGTCCTTCCAAGAAATTGGTCTGTGGTCCCCAGTGACACCTCCCTGCTAGGCGCCCGAGTTGTCCCTGAGCTATGCCCAAAGCCGCTGGAATTCTTTGCAGCTGAAGTCCAGCTGGGACTCACCCATCTGCTCCTGGCCTATGACCCAGGGAAAGGAAGCCTTGGTTTGGCCGTCCCCAGCCACTGGCGATTAGAAATCAGCCTGGCAACTTTGACTCGACCGCCTCTGCTCTGTGCCACCTGAGAGTTTCAGGACCCCCGAGCGGATGTCCTGTGCTCCTGTCACCCTGTATCCTGTGATGGGCAGCATGCAGGCAGTGCACACACAGACCACACAGCTCGCTGGATAAGGGTGTGCACAGTGGGCCCAGGTGCCCAGTGGGTGGTTTGCCGGACCTAGCTGTGAGCTCTCTGCCCTTTACTGACACAAGGAGGCCAGCGATCCGTCAGTCCTGCCTTATCTTGGGCAGCAACAGCACCTACAGCAGCAAAGGATCCCCGCCTTCCAGTTTCAGTGGCTTCGTGAGTTCGATGCCTGGTCAGGTTCCAGCAGTGTGCAGAGGCGGAGAATAGAGGCGGAGGATGTCCTGCTCAGTGACGGGCCTTCACCCTGCTGGGTGCTTGGCTCACCGCCCACTGGAGCTGCTCTCTGGCTAGCTGACAACGAAGTGAGAAGACCCCAAGATCCGTGACTGGTGCTCCAGAGCCTGGCGGCGGCAGCTGTCACTCTTGGTCCAGTTTAGGGAAACGAGCCCCAGGGAATCTGAGAAATGGAGTCTAGCGGAAGACTCAGGAAATAAATGGTGGAAGTTCAATAGACTTGTCTCTCAGAGTTGGAAGACCGTCAGGGCTATGTGTCTAGAGACTGCACAAGTCATTGTATTTGCATTGATAACATTTTCAAGCAAGAGATGTGTTTGCAACACTTTTTTTTTCTTTTTCTGTTTTTCTTTATCCGTATTCCTGCCTTCCCTCCTTTATGTTTTCTTTTTTTCCTTCCTTTTATCCTTCTTGCTTTCCTCCTTTTTTCCTTTCCTCCTTTCTTTCTTTCCTCCTTTCTTTTTTCCTTTCCTCCTTTTTTCCTTTCCTTCTTTGTTTGTTTGTTTGTTTGTTTCGTTCTTTCTTCTTTCTTTCTTTCTTTCTTTCTTTCTTTCTTTCTTTCTTTCTTTCTTTCTTTCTCTCCTTCTCTCTCTTTCTTTCTCCTTTCTTCATTTCTTTCTTCTATCTCTCTCTCTCTTTCTCTATCTATCTCTCATTTCTTTCTTCTTTTCTGTGTACATTTGTGTATTGAACCTAGGGCCTTATACATAAAATGTGAACATTTTCCAAAAAGTCCTATTTTTACTTTTAATCTTGAGCCAGGTCTCACTAGAGTGCCTTGAATTTATTCTGCGGCCTGGTTAGGCCTCGCATGGGTAATCTTCTTGCCTTAACATCTTTGAGTCCATACCATCAGGTCTGCCTTGTAATATTATTTTAATACTGTACTGTGCTTACTTTAACATAATTGACTATTTCCAAAACTTATATTTGTATATATGTACACTTTAATCTTGTTAAATTCTGGGAATAAAAACGAGGCAAAGGGTTAAATAACTTTCCTCTAAAATATGACTTATGGAACATTTCAAGATAATATTGGCACATATCAATAAATTAGACTTTAAACTATTATATTTTCTATTCCTTATGTTAGATATTTATATTCCCTATGGTTTTGTAGGTGCATCCGTGTGCGTCTCTGTGGCCTTCATCTTTACTTGACTGTGAAACTTGCTGTCATAGTGGTTTCTGTGGACATTAGACCCAGGCTCTTCCCTCCCATCAACAGGCGAGAGCTGATGTTCTGTCCTTGAGAAGGGCCACTTCTCAGACACTAGCTTGGAGAGTCACTTCCTGGTTTCCAGCCTATGCTTAGGGAAGGTCGCGTTCTGATTTCAAGCTCTAGCTTAGAATGGTCACTTCCTGGTTGCATGTTATAGCTCAAGGAAAGTTGCTTTCTGGTTGCATGCTCTGGCTGGGAGCGTCACTTCCTGGTTGCGTGCTCTAGCCGGTAGCGTCACTTCCTGGTTGCATGTTCTAACGTGGGGAGAATCACTTCCTGGTTGTACATGCTAGCTTAAGAAGGTAACTTCCTGATTGCTTGGCTTGGCTTCAGGAGGGTCACTTCCTGCTTATATTCTTCTCTCTCTTGGAGATTGGCTTCCTGGTCGCATGATCTGACTTGGGAGGATCATTTCCTGTTGTATGCTCTGGCTGGGAGCATCACTTCCTGGTTGCATGCCCTGGCTTGGGGAGGATGATTTTTTGGTATTTGCACTGCATGAACACAGATGTGACCTATTGGATTGCTGATTTAAAAAAAAAAATCACAAAAATACTGAAGAGAGCAACATGCTGGTCTCAGATCTGGACTGATTTCTGACAGATAGTCACTATGTAACAGGCCAGACATTTTCCCTTATTATCTTTAAATGGAAAACAGTACCAACCTTTATGAACGTAATCTTGAAGATTAAATGATTAGCAAAATCCTCAGGGCTTGACTTAAAATAAGGGGGGGGGAGAAAGAGAGAGAGAGAGAGAGGAAGTAGAAGAGGAGGAAAAGGAGGAGGAGGAAACTTGATAGCTATGATAACAACTTCCAACTTTAAGGAGGTTCATAGGGGGTCTGACAGAGACCACCCAGCAGCTCTAATACTTCTCTTGTCTTCTCAGTGACCAACTTGGCTCCAAACCCAGCCACAGAGGGCAGCTTCTGCTCTTTTGTCTAACACTTGTCAGAGCGAAGTCCAAGTGGCATAGAATGGGCATTATACCCAAGTCACAGGACCAGGGTTTTGCCATTCAATAGGGGCTCCACTTTGCTTTTAAAACTCACACTGTCAAGTGGGTGCCCCACAATCTCTCTAACTGGCAGCTGTTTCCCCATCATGGCGAGCAAAAGCTCATTGGGAATCTGAGTCTTTTCTTCCCAGGAAGTCAGTGCTTCTCCATAGTCAGTGTGAATGAACTTCCGGCTGCCTGTTCACTTCTTGGCCTCCTACACCAAATTACTCTTAAATTCCGCTGTAGCCGTGTGCATAGAGTGGTGCTGCAAAGGATCACGTGACTGTGTTTCCTGCTGAAGTAGGCACACGTGCAGAGTGATGCAGTAAGATCAGGTCTCTGGAGTGTTTTTTGTTTGGAATTGTGCACACTGGATAAGTTTGTTCCATGTGGCTCTTTGTAAATACATACCTGTTCTTTGACCATCTGCCTCGTAGATTAAGAAGATCACAGCGCAGACCACTCCATGGCTGAAAATATAGCTCTGAGTTGGAAATTCTGTGTGAGAGTCCTGGATGTCCCACAAGGAGCGGGAACTTTAGTAATTTACAGATAGTCTCTGAGACAAAGTTTCATGATTTGTGTGACAATTGACTTTGTGGTCTTTCAGGCTGGGTGTCCAGAAACGTGCTCCAACAATGGCCAGGCCACTTGTCCTCAGGTTCTGATCTTGTCTCGGACACCCTGAGTGAGAAGTTGTGTGGGAGGAGCCCTGGAATCTGCATTTCAGCATGCCACCAGGGCGGATGGTATCTCTGTTTCTTTCCAAAGTTCCTACTTTAGATCCCCTTGAGAGTCCTTAGCGTGGCAGATGCTAACTTTCAGAGGGACCGGTGGAAGTGTGACTACCTTATTACTTCATCTACAGGATGAGTTTTCTCAATTTTCTCTTTTAGAAAGCCATCAACACATGGTTCCCATCAGCATTCACAGACTCACCTGCAAGGTCACTATCTATGGGAAATCTTGCTACAATTTTTCTTTCTTTCTATTCTTCCCCTTCCCTGCATCCCTTTGGACTGGCTTGAATGATTTATTTGCATATTCCTGTCACATGCTGGCACTCTGTAAATAATTTGTTGAACAAACAAATGATCTAGTGTCCATTAAACCCACTGAAAAGAAATTTATCAGACAGAGATATTTCCAGCTTTTATTTTAGAAAGCAATAGCACTGTGTCACGTCAGGCATGGCATGAATCATCCATCCATCCATCCATCCACTCTTGCATACCTTCATTCATCTGTCCACTCATTCACCTATCCAGTCATCCATATATCCATGCATTCATTCATCAACCAACTAACCAGTCATCTATTCTTCTATCTACTTATCTACTCATTCACCCACTCATCTATCTATCCACTCTCCCTTCATCTATCCATACATTCATCTATCTACTTGTTCATCCAACCACCCATTCATCCATCTATTCATCCATTCACCCATCATCCATCCACTGTGGAAAGCAGCTTTTATAAAGCAGGATTATGAGAGGAATGTTTTAGCATAAGCACAGTAATGCTGGAGAAGTTTCATGAGCACAGTCATGTCATGGAAGATTCTGGACCAACAAGGGTGACACCAGGAGGTAACTAAGTGCATGAGCCTGTCTGTCATGTCCTCAGATAAGAGTTGTTTTTGTGTGCTTGACCTTTTTTCAGAGTACATTGTGTGCTACAAGAAAGCACAAGATCTTTATTCTTCATGACGTGCTGACACAGGGATATTATTACCTCATCCATATAATAAACTTGCTTGGATTGATCAAGGCTGTGGATGTGTCTCCAGCTGAGCCAGTAGTCCCCCTGACCCTAGTCTTTTTACATATGTTTGTCTTTTCTTTTTTCTTGCATTGCACCAACAGAGACCAATATGAGTCTCAGCAATCCACCCACCTACCCACACATCCATCCATCCATCCATCCGTCCATCCATCCATCCATCTGTTCACCCACTATCC
The DNA here is from genome assembly GCA_023101885.1 of Typhlomys cinereus. NCBI lineage: Eukaryota > Metazoa > Chordata > Mammalia > Rodentia > Platacanthomyidae > Typhlomys > Typhlomys cinereus. The sequence continues at coordinate 2,265,252 of JALPQD010000340.1, read as the reverse complement.
ATCCATCCACCTATCCATCCCCAATGCTGTCGCTTAACTCTTCTGCACTCATAATAGCAATCATAATCCTCACTTTGCTAAGTGACAGAGATCTAAGCTAACGACAGTTGACTCCTGTTCTTAATGAGCTCTGGCTTCTGAGAAAGACACGGGGCCAGGCAGGCAAAGTGAAATGTACAAGGTGCATGAGTCTGACAGAGTGGCAGGGCAGACCATGGAAGTGATAATCCTATGCTGAACATCTTATAGACTGTGCAGATGGAAGGGCCAGTGGGCTGGAACCACAGAGCTAGACGAGCCATGGGGACCAGGACATGCGAGAGAGGGATGCACAGTGCTGTCCACCTGTGGCACCTGGTGTAGTTATTGATTATCCTGGATTTACTCTAGCTGTCCTGGCTTGAACTGTGACACTAACTCGAGTGTCTACTTTCTCCTTTGGAATCTCAGTGGGCCTCACCCAAGACCGACCCTCTCTCACTGTTGGGATCCTCACCACATCTTCAGCAGTCACACATGTGCAGAGGTGTAGAGGCTGTAGATGATTTTCCAGTGACTTCTCCTCTACAGCATGTTTCTTTGGCTCGCTCTGGAAATGCTCCCCAGTCTGCCACCCCAGAGTCACAGTTATCCTGGACCAGCACAGTAATTCACGAAGCCCAGCCATCTGAGGAGGACTATGACTGTAGGAATTGATGGGCATCATACACCCAGCTAATGAAATTCAGTTCCTGTCTTGTCTTCTCAAAGCACCCAGTAAGCCAAACAAACATCTTCCTTGGGTGGGTCTGGCCCTCTTGCTTCCAATTGTGACGTCTATGTATGAAGACCCTTGGAGGGCATCAGTTGGCACATGGCTTACTCTCCCATTCTCCAGAGCCTGATGTGGAGTAGGTGTTTAACATTCGTGTGTAGTTGAGTCAAACAAACTTTGCCAGGTCAGCTGTGGGCAGCCTAGCCCCCCCTCATCCACCTCGAATGGTGATTAGCTCAGGAGGATAAAAGTCAGCGGCTGAACTGATGAGTGGGAACAAGGTTGGGAGCTGATGAAACTGGCCTTACATCTGCACCCGAGAAGAGGCAAAACTCGAGTTCCCAGTTCTCCATACAGACAGGGCTCCACATGGCGAGGCAAGATGAAGACTGTGCTGCCTCGCTGACGAGAGCTGGGAATGCCCACTGCTCTCCAGCCTTGGCCAGAGTAGCATTTGCTGTAGGCCGTTCCCGTCATGCCCCCCTTCGAAGGCTCGGGGAGTAAAGTGCTTGCCGCACATGATTGAGACCCTGAGTGCAGACCCCCAGAGCAAGCCTGAGACTGGATATGGTAGCGTGACTCTGTAATCCAAGTGCTCTTGTGACTACATGGGAGGAGGGGACAGTAGAATCCCTAGATGCTCGTGGGCCAGCTCGCCTGGCACACGGAGTAATAAATGAGACAAACTGTCTCAGTCAAGGTGGAAGAAGAAGGCCAACACCTGAGGTTGACCTCAGACTTCACCCTGCACGTCACGACATGCACACTCCTATCCATACTCTACACACAATGATGAAGCAAAAAGGTCTTGTGGTCTTCCTGGTAGCAAAGAATAAGATTATTTGTGTGGGCTGCAGACCATTAAGACCCTTTCAGGACCCAGACCTCCCCGCTTTTGCTCGCTGACCACCATACTGGCCTACAGCCTTCAAGCTTGCTGCATTGCTACTTACATCTTTTTTGGAGTTGATGCCCACCCACCTACCAGCCTGGCCTCAGTTCAAGTCATTATCTGCTCTTGGTGTGAGTTTCCAACTCAACCCTGCATCTCCCAAAACCATGGGCAAGGCGTGGTCCCTCTGTCCACACTGCCCTCCTGGCACCGTGGTCCACTTATTGCTTTCAAGGACAATCCCTGTTGGCAATTGCTCATTCCTGTGACCATCCAGAGTTGCTTGGACAGCGTCTCCTTGGTCTCTGTTACATGCTGATGTCTAAGGAAGACCTTGGCACAGAACCAGTGATTGATAAATATTACTATTTGTTGCGTAGATGAATGAGAGGAACAGGAAGCTGCCCATTATCAGGGGCGCATGGGCAGCAGCCAGCTGGCCACCCTTCCTTTCATGACCTTCTGCCAAGTGATTCACGGAGAGTGCAGGAAGGGGCGGAGGATGGGATGGTGGGCCCTGCAGGTCTCCGCCTGGAGTCTCTGTTGTCTCTTTCCAGTCATCCTGGGTCCCTGTTGTGGTTTCATTCTGCGTTCACCATAGTCCAAGGTCTGTGAGAAGTAGGTCAGGTGCCGTAATATAACTCGACAAGTCACCCACGAGAGACCCGGCTGTCCCTAACAATTCAAGTCAGACAACGAGGCCATGGCTGAATAAGCAGAGGACGAGGGCGTTTATTAAGGTGATGGGGCATAATGAACCCAGGGCAACAGAGGAATGTCTGACTTCCTATTAGATCAGTTATCCATCCAGCACCGCAGCCCTGTCCTGTCTTCTCAGCGGAGAACATACCAGACTGTGACATCTTGGGTCAGTGGGGGCGTGCAGTCACGGGCCTTCTCAAAACAAGCCCTCTAGTCTCCTTTCAAGTCCAATTTAGTGTTTGGAGTTTTACAGGTCCCGCACGATCACTTTGTTTTGAACCTAATGACAAGGCCACCCAGGGATTTCCCCTCTCCTGGTTTTCCCTTAGCCATCTCTGGACTGTTTCGACTCTTCCTTTTTTGCAGATTCAGAATCTATCAAAGGTTGACAGGGATGAAGTATAAGATAAGATTAGTATAACTTAAATTTCAGCCACCTTGAAGAGGCATGGGCAGATACGTGACAATAAAAAAAAGCCTTGAGTTTAATGGGTCTTTCAAAAAGAAATGGGCTGGAGAAATAGCTCAGGGGTTAAACCCTTTGCCTCAAAAGCTGAAGGATCTGAGTTCAGATCCCACATAAAAATGCCAGGTGGAAACAGCCATGGCCTGCAGTTCTGACCTCAGTGGGCAGAACCTGGGAAACCCCAGAGCAAAGCAATAAGGAGGTAGAGCAATCCAGGATGATTCCCAAAGTCACGCTTGGGCCTCACACTCAAGTGCACACTCAAGTGCCTCTTGCACATACATTCACACACATGCATGCACTCACACATGTACCCCCCAAAAAAGGAGGAGGAATGGACCCAGATGGTCCTAAATGTGAATTTCTGTTCGGATGGTCTTTGCCAGCAAGAAGATCTTTCAACTTCTAAGCAGATGCTGGGAATCTTAACCCGGAACTATCTACCTCTATATCCTCAGATCCCCCAAATCACAGGCTTCTTTCTCCCTCCAACCAGTACACAAGATACAATACGGTATCTTATTGGAAGTTGCCTTCTCCATATCAGGGTCTCTCATAAGGGTATGTGATTATGAAGAGTGGGAGATTTATGTTAATTTCTTCTCCTACAAGCCTTAGTGCCTCATATTGGGCAACCAGGCTGTATCAGATACATGTTCGTTGAGCCAGGCAGGGAATGAATCAATAAATGAACAAGTGTGTGACTGCGGCACTAGAAGACAAGCTGACAGTACAAAAATAATATGGACGCTGTCCTAGGGGAAGCTGCTCAGCGCTCCAGGAGGGAACGGCGGATTGCCCTGGGAAGATCTCTGTGGGATGTGAGGGTCAGTACTGTCAACAGAGTCTGGAATCACCTAGGAGCCAAGGGTCCAGGCACACCTGTGGGGGATTGTGTAACCTCAGGGCTGCTCTGAGGGGTGATCTTGCTCACACTAATGGAGATGAGAAGACTCGCCCTGTCAGAGTGAGGCACAGGTGTCAACCTGACAGTTGAGGGTTTGAGCTCTGGACACATTAGTGGCTGAGTTAAGCCCAGAGCAAACCTGCAGGTGATCGTCTAGTTGATGCGGAAGCCCAGCCCATAGTGGGTGGGACTAGGCCCTGGAATAATATACAGAGAACTGGTTGAGGAAGTTGGCATCCTTCTGTACACCTGGCCAGACATGCTGGTCTAGCAAGTAAGGATTGTCCCTCTCTCAGCCATTGTGCAGAGATGGTGTGGCCAGTTTCCTTGGCCCTGGTGTTGGTGCGTGCTCTCCAGTCAAGCTGGACTGGGCACTGTAGCTGGACTGTTGTAAGGAAATAAACCCCTTGTTCCCTTAAGCCGTTCGATGGTCATTTATCAGCAACCATGCAGGCAACTGCTACGCGCCCTCTGTGGGACGCGCCATTCCCTGGACTTGGGTTCTGGGCTGTGTAAGCGGGAGAAAGTGAGCAGAGAATAGGTGTTTGTCTCTCTTGGCCTGTTGAGGGTGGATGCCAGAAGCTTTAAGCTCTGAGCTCCGATCTCCCCACCATGATGGGCTGTACCCGGAACTGTGAGTCAGAAGAAGCCCTTTCTTCCCTAAGGGGTTTTATCAGGTGTTTTATGACAGGAACTGGAAGACAAGGGAGCGTAGAAAGAGAACCCAACAAAGGAACCAGTGGGCATGGGGTTGTCAGAGCCCATCAAAGGCGCAGTGGTGACCGGGTGAAGGACACCAGTGGGAGGGACTATGAGCAGTGGGCCCAGAGGTGCATGGTGAACATCTGGAGATGGCGGGACAGTGGTTTCAGTGAGCAGTGGGGTCAGCAGAGGTGCCCTTCGATGAGCTTCTGTTGTCACACTACATGCTCAGTCCTTACAGTTGATGTTTTTGATACATGGTGTCTTAGTTCAATATAGAGGTCAACTTGACAGTTGAAAATCAAGCACCCATGTGTAGCATTGGTAACTGAGGCAAACCTCGAGCACGCCTGCAAGCGATTGATTGACGTGGGGCGACCTATGACCCACGCTGTGCGGGACCACGCTCGGGGCAGGTGGGTCGGATGGCGGAAGCTGCTTCAAGTTGACGCTCTTCAACATACCTCAGCAGCCTCAGCAAACAGCAGCCTGGCAAATGATGCTTTCCCCTCTGTCAGCAATTCCTGAGGATACGGAGGATGAGTTTCTTTGGCTCCTGATGTTGGCATGAGCTCTCGTGCCAAGCTGGACTAAGGACCATGAGAATCCTAAGAGAAAATAAGCCCTAAGTTCTTTGGTTGTGAACTTACTTGCCACCTGCAGGCAAACTCTGCAATGTGTGTGTTCAATTCCATCATCACAGAGACACATTTCAGTTGACTCCTGCGATTGTTTTGGTAATAAAGGCCTGTGAATTTGGCCACTTCAGAGGACTTGCCTGTGAGTTTGTTTTAATTGGTCAATGAGTCTCAAAGCTCTTTTGTTTAGATTAGCAGAAGACTTCATTCCCTTTCTGAGACCTGGTCTCTCTGACTGCACGTTTGTCTCCCGCATGACATGAGCTTTCTGGAATTACTTGGACAAAATATGATTTGGGCATTGGAATTTCAAGGACTTCAGTATTTTGGATGGCAAAGGGAGCTACGTTAATGTGCAACATAAATAGAAGATTTATCTCATCAAAATTAAATCAGACAACAGAGTTGTGCATGTCTATGTACACTGGGTCATGTTAGACTGGGCCTTCTAGACCCTTATGTGTGGAACACTCTGCAGAGTCAATCTCACCAGTGCTGCCTGCCCCCCCCCCACAGAGGTGGCCTATCGCATGTCAACCTGCTCCTTCTGCCAAGACACCCAACAGTGAGACTGTTGCAGCAGGTGCGTGTTTATGGAAGGTCATAAATGGTGTATTTTAGTGCAAAATATTTCCTGTTTATTAGCTATTTCTTTACCATGAGCTGATTTTCATTACATATCGCCACTGAATTATCATTGAAAAATAGAGGAAAGAATTTTTTAAAAAATATTTTCTTTACTTGAGAGAGAGAGAGAGAGAGAGAGAGAGAGAGAGAGAGAGAGAGAGAGAAGATGCCGCAGTATACTGGTGGAAGTCAGAAATCAGTTCTCTCCTTCCATCATGTGGGATTGAACTCAGGTTGCCCAGATGTGTGAGCTGATCCTCACCTGCTGGCCCAAAGAAGAATTTTTCACTCATCGGTGCACAAGTACGTTTTGATTACTTGTATGGGTACCACAAACCACAATGGTTAAATCCCACTGTGGCCCATTGAAAAGGCTTTTCAGTTACAGATAGGGGCGTTCATAGACCCTGATGTCATTCAGATACTGGGGCACAGGGGTGGATTCCTGCTCCCCACCTCCTAGGACCACCTAGTCCGGATGAAGACAAGCAGGCAGAGGACGCACAGCGGTGCAGACAGGAACAGTTCTGGAAGAGAGGGGGATCCGGCAGACAGGGCTGCACCTGTGGAGGCCCAGGAGTGACCTTGGGAATCATTCTGGACTATTCTATCTCCTTATTGCATTGTTCTGGGATTTTCCAAGATTTCCCTTCCAGGGCCGGAATTTCAGGCCATTACCATATTTATTTTCACATGGGGGCTGAAGATTTGAACCCGGGACCCTTTCTTTGCCTTTGAGGCAAACGCTTTAGCCCCTGAGACATCTCCCAACCTAATCTTGAGGTCATTTATTGAGTGTTTCAGGGAGATGACCGCATGTTTGGAGCAGGGTCTGGAAATAGCGAAATCCAACAGGGCTCCTGAAACCCACCCTCTCATCTCAGGGTCAAGTACTTGACATGGGGGTCAGGTGATTTTTAATTATTTATTCGTATTTTTCCAAGGGAAGCTCACCTCATGCCCTGTGAAGCCGCAGGAGAAAAAGATTTTTCTGTCGCCGCAAGGTGGATGTGTACCTTGTTGGAACATGTTCGCTCTGTGCTCATTGGACGGCTACGCAGGTGTGCGCTGGAGTCTCCCACCCCGACCCCAGGTTTTTCTTTTCTCGAGACAATGTGATTCCCCGTGAATTGCCCAGGAAATGAGAAAGCTGTCTGTCTTTTCAGGCTGCGGCCCTGAACGCTCTGGCCTTCACAATACCTTGATTGATAGCAACAGGCTGCTGAAGACATATTGTGCTCGCTCCGGATTTTGTTCTGTGCACTTTTTCTCTGCGGTGAGAAGAATAGGGTCCATTCTTTCCAGAACCCCACACATTCGTCTCGACCGCAGAGTCACTCAGCAACCTTGAAGTTGGAGGCAGCCCGAACAACCACTTGGCCTCCGCCTCCCTCTGCCTTCCCAGGACGAGGCCCGCTTTCTCACAGACAATGGGACTGGCTGAAAACGTCCTCAGACGTCTGTTCTTCCTCTTAAAAGTGAGAATAAATAGATGCTATTTTCCTGAGCATCCTTTTAGCTGCTGCACACTAAGCCAGCTTGTCCCCCAATTCAATTAAAAATGTTTTACTTTATAGTTGGAAATGTTTTAAAAGTACGTAGAATCTTCTAAGGGAATGCAGCATTCTTGTACCCCTTACTCTCAGCGTCCCCAAGAGGCGCAAACCCTGATCAAGGCTGAGGAACCTCACACTGACCATCAGAGACGACAGCTCAGTGGTTTGCAAACCACCTTCCCAATCTGCCAGTTGCCCCTCGGCTCTGGTTTAGGATTCACCTCCATGTCCCAAGCTGCTTAGGGTTACCACGACTCCTTCCACACTTTCTCTCATCTGGATCTCTGCATCTGTCCTCATGGTCATGATCTCTACCCTCTGGAAGAGAACAGGGCAGGGACTGGAAGGTGGCATGGTTTGGAATGTGTCCCCCACAGTCTCATGAGTTTGGAAAGGTCATGGCACCTTTAGAAGGTGGAGCCTTGCAGAGGAAGCAGTCACAGGGGGTGGGCCTGGGGGTGGATCTATCCCACCCTGCTTCCAGGACAGACCTGCTCTAGCAGTTGACGGTCTAGCAGCTCTCAGCATCCCGTATGGGTGTGACTTGACCTTTCTCCAGCCATGCCGCTTCCACCATGAAAGACTGTTTATCCCCTCTGGAACATAAGTTAAACAAATCTCCCTTAAGTTGCTTGACTTTGGGTGTTTATGTGACAGTAACAGAAAGAGTAAGTAGTATAATAGGGAAGCCTTCCCTCTGGGCTGGGTGCTGTTTTCGGAAATGATGTCCCTAGGTGCACCTTGTTGACGGACATTGCAGTGATCTGTGTCCTCCATGCCAAGATGGGGTGGTCTTCCTGGCCAGGGTTGTCTGCTTAGGCACCAGCGGTTGGGTGGGTCCACTCTGAAGTTGTTTCATTTGTCCTGGAATGAGGACCGGTCTTATGGCACCAGGTTTTGAGACCATTGGTAAAACCCTCCCTCCTCATTCCTTGACCTGCCAGCTTAAGCATGGATGACTCCTGAATGAAATACTGTCTGTCCTAGTTAGGCACAGGTGTCAACTTGACAATTGAGGGTTTGAGCTCTGGGCACATTTGTAGAGAATTAGTGGTTGAGTTGAGCCCAGAGCAAACCTGCAGGAAATTGTCTGGCTGATGGGGAAGGCCCAGCCTATGGTGGGTGGGACTAGGCCCTGGAATAAAATACAGACAGCTGGTTGAGAAAGTTGGCATCCTTGTATTCACTTGGCCAGACATGCTGGCCTGGCAAATAAGGATCATCCCTCTCTCAGCCGTTATGTAGAGATGGTGTGGCCAGTTCCCATGTGAGCTCTCCTGCAAAGTTGGACAAGGAATTGTACACACATGTGCATACAAACATGCATATGCATAAACAGGAACATGTATACATCCACACGCACACATATGCACATGTGCATACACATGCATGCACATACAGACACAGTCTTGACAATTGTGTGTAACGCTGCAGGGTGCATTCCTCTGAGACGTCCTCTGAGTTCCAGGCGGTTGTACTCATCTTCCAGGGAGGTCCAATTGTTGTCCGCAGAAGCTGTCCGGCTCCTTTAGGAGGTGGAAGAAGGCACGTCATAGAGGGCGATGAAGTTTGATAGCCCTGGCCTGCTTCCTCTTCAGTCCGCTCTTGCTCTTCCTGTTTTCCTGAACCAGCTGCTGCTTCTCTCTCTAGCCATGCCTTCTGCTATGCGATACCCACCATGATGAACCCCACTCCCCCTTGGAACTGTAAGCCAAATAAATCCTCCTTTTCCCCTTTAGCGGCTTGAGTCCAGCTCCTGAATTTGCACATGAAGTTACTTTCGCAAAGCGAAAACCTCAGTCCCCACTCGGACCTGATCTGAGACCAGGAACCCCGAGGCAGCAGGCACGCAGCCCCTCGGGTGCCAGGACGGGAGTCTTCCTAGGGAGTCCAAGCCAGCTGAACTTCAGTCTGAGGGTCCTGTCTCAGATCCATGTGCACATGAAAAGCATCCAAGAGATCAACATGGCCCATGCTCTGGGTCCTGCGCAGACCCTCTCTTGATGACAGACATGCTGTGGATGGGCTTCTCCGTTGATGTTCAGCATGACCTAGCCTATGGGTCACAGTGGGACGTAATGACTTTACCAGCCCACGGGGCCTCAGAGGACCGGAGTCAGGGCCGCTGGAGAATGATTGCTTTAGCAGCTCCCGAGCACTTTTAACCCGGTGAATTAGCATGGGAACATGTCATCACCTGCACGGGCTGCTGGGACATTCTGCAAATGAGCCCGAGTCCTTTATTTGTCTCCCTTTGTGCTGTTTGCATGAGCTTTAACAAATAACAGTTACAGACTTTGCCTTAATATCGACAGTGCCTTAAACATCAAAGTGGTCCAAAGTTTGTTGGAGTTGGAAACCTAGGGTTTCATGAGTGAGAAAAACAAATGCGTAAGTCCAAAGGGTGTCTGACAGCTGTTCAGCTCTGGAAAGATTCTGAATCTGAAGTGAAAGTGGGTGGAGGAAAAGAAGCTGCACTTTAGACATGAAGTGACACTTGCTAAAGCTTAATAGACTCTCAGGTCCACACCCCGTCTTGGGAGGAAAGGGAGCAAAGTGTCACGCCGGGACACTTTTCTGACATGAGAGAGGGATGGCTGAGCTCAGAGGTGCAGAGCCCAAGTACTTAGCAAGCAGAGGTAAGACTTTCGGTTTCTGTCTGCAAAGGACCAAAGAGGGCAAACTTACTAATGCTTAAGTGACAAATGAAATCCTGTTGACTATCTTCTTGGCAATGTACATACATGGAAAATATTCTCCTTCTTTAAAATAGTCTACTGAGGGCTGGAGAGGTGGCTCAGGGGTTAAGCCTCTGCCTTGCAGGCGGAAGGTCCTGAGCTCGGATCCCAGATCCCACATATAGATGCTGGGCAGAAGCGCGGGGGGCGGAGGGGCTGCGTTTCTGGCCCTGGTAGGGCGGAGCCTGTGAATCCCGGGGCAGAGTAAACAGGGAGGAGGTGGAGGCGGCTTCCATGGTGGTTCCCGAATTCGCCCGTGGTTCTACATACACACACACACACACACACACACACACACACACACACACGCACACATACACACATGTATACAGCACAATTGAATAAATAATAATGATAATAAAAGAAAAAAATTTAAATAGTCTACTGAGTTTATTTATTTGAGGGAGAGAGAGAGAAAGAGAGCGCAGAACGGAATAGAGGGAGAACATACACGTGTGTGTGCCACGGTGCACAGGTGGAGGCCAGAGGACAGCTCTCAGGAGACATTCTCTCCTTCCATCACGTGGGCTTCTGGGGATGGAACTCAGGTCGTCAACTTTGCAAGCACGTGCCTCACCCACTGATCTATCTCACCAGCCCCCACAGAGGACTTTTCTCCCATGGCATTGCAGAGGTGACTTTGCACGGGGAACAGAACTTTGGGGTATTTAAAATAGGTGTCACACACTAGACAAGTATTCTACCACTCAGCTCCGTGCCAAGGCCTGAGCCGAAATACTAGATTGTTGGGTCATACCCTGCTCATTTGCCATGGCTTCAATGTGTCCCCACCCCCCAAAGTCCATGTGTCAGAAACTTGACCTCCAGATCCACACATGAGTGTTATCTGTAGTTGAGTCATTTGGGATCCGATGAGTCTGCAACAGTGGGGTCTTTGCAGGAGCTTTGGGAGAAGAAGAACCCTTAGCTGGCAGCTTCCTTTGCACCCTAAGATGTGCTCTGACTTCCTGATGCAACCAAGGGGTCCTCAGCAGAGGCAGAGTGGAGGTGGGTGCTCTGGGGCTTCCTGTTCCTCAGAGTCATGAGCAAAATGAATTTCTGGTTTTAGTCCTTCCTAATTACCCAGCCTTGGGTATTTTATTATAGCAACAGAAAACAGGCAGCTAATGAAATATACTGAAATGCTAATCGCTTAAGCATTGCATTGCTATTGCATATATCTTCACAATTATGTGTCAATAAAATGCATGCACTTTCTTGCTATCTTGTTACCAATTTTCTATATTGTTATATACATCATATTTATTAGACACTACCCCATCTTTCTCCAAAACAATACATTGGACACATTATCCTCAAAGCAACTATTGGGAGATATTTGAGACACGAGGACTCTACCACCAGCAGTGATGGATTTTGATTGCAAAGAGCTTGAATGGATATGTTTGATTCCCCCCCACCCTTGCCTGTGTGGTGTCTTCTGTCTTAATCTGTCATTCGATGTGACTCTTTGGCCTTGGACTTCCTAGCTCTGGAACTGTGAGCCAAAGGAACTTCTGTTCATTTTCAATTGTCTGGGGGTGGCCGTCTGTTATAGCAGCGTCAAGCAGATCATGAGAACACATATCGTAATGCAAGCCCTTTAGTGACTTATTTGGTTTTCGTTCATATGTCTCCATATTCCAAGTACAGAAGCTCATTGACTTATGACAGGGCTATATCTTCACAAGCCAGGTGTCATTTGGAAGTATCACAATTTGACCTGACAATACTGCATTCTACATACCTAACTCCTAAAACAGCATAGCTCCACCTTCCCTACTGTGAACATGCTTGGAAGGCTACCACCCTCCCATGAGGCAAAACCATCTAACAAACAATCTATTTCATAATAGATGACAAGGTGTCTGGAATTTATCAGACACTATTGGAATCTCAAAACAGAAGGGATTGTGGGTGTGTTTGGTCATGAAAACAAACAAACAAAAAATCCCCAAGTTAACTTATCAAACGTATCACAGGTTTGAGAATCTTACATCTTAATTACTGAGTATTATTGTAGGGAGGTGACTGTGTTTCTGTATCATTAACATAGTATGAGATTGTTGGTTTGTGTGTGTGTGTGTGTGTGTGTGTGTGTGAGAGAGAGAGAGAGAGAGAGAGAGAGACAGAGAGAGAGAGACACAGAGAGAGAGAGAGAGAGAGCATGGGTGTAGAGTTGGCACTTTCCTTCCACCTCTTGTGATCTGGGGAGTGAGTGTAAGTTGTCAGGTTTGTGCTGCAAGCTCTTGCTCCCTTTCCCAGGAGAAGTTTTGCTGACCCTTGTTTTTTTTTTCATTTTGTTTTGAGACAGACTGTGTGTAGCCAAGACTGGTCTGGAAATCAGCGTGTGACCCGGCTGGCCTGGGACTTACAGCAATCCTCCTGTCTCAGCCTCCTGAATACCGGGGTTAGCAGTGGAGTCACCAGGCCCAGCTCATGTGAGATGTTTGTAATATGGCTGCTATCTGCTGGACTCTGTCTAAATAATTGTGTATCAGCTCTTTGAAGAGTTGTCTTGAATGGCACATCTATGGCCCTACTCACTGAATTCAGTATTTCTGAAGAAAATAGGATAATCCTTCCTCTCCGGGCCTTAGCAAGACATGCATTCATCTCGTAAGCACTTCAAGAGGTGTGGCCACGGGTGAGATGACAGACGCATCAACAGGAAGAGGTGGGAGGGGGGCATGATTGTGAGCCCGGCACGAGGAGGGAAAGGTCATGTTCCGGAGGGACTGGTCTAGAAGGATCCATGGTGCTGTGGAGGAGGCCGGTCTGACCCTGAGAAATCCAGGCCATGTTGGTCCCCTGGGGGCGGGGTCTTCCTGCTCTGGATTAATTCCAGAGAGACCGAAGCCTCTTGCCATCCTTGGGTCTCTTGGGGGTCCTTGTTGGCTCCTCCTCCTGTTGGTGGAGGCTTTCGAGGTACAGGGTGCTCCCGTCTGCTTTAAAGCCTCCCCCTCATTTCTCTCCAGCCCCGTTACTCGAGGCCCCATCGACTGGACGCTTTATTGGTTGAGTTAACACAACAAGGCTCATCCATCCAGTCATTACTAATTGTCTCTTCCATTATCAAGGAAGAGATGAATCAAAAACCTTTTATTACCTTAGCAGTGGATGACAGGAAGAATGGATCTCCCAGACAGCCATTTGTCATCTCTACCTGGTGCTAGCTCCTACCATGGGCCCTCCCTCCCCACCTTCCTGCTTCCTGTGCGGCAGTGGTCTCCGTTGGGATCATGGTGTCTTGAACTTATCAACGAGGTCTGGTGAGAGGTGATAAATCTCTTCAGTCTTTGCTGCTTAGCGGTGACTCTCGTTGGAGGAGGATAAAGCAGAGGACCTGGGAGCACAGGGCCCTTTTCCTCTGCCGTGTGCCTGACCTCAAGGCGAGCTGGTGGGATGGGCTGCGTCTCTGGGCCCCCAAGGGCAAGAACAGGGCTTTAGAAATACCACTCCATTGGCCTGTGCCCTGCTTGAAAAGAGTCACGTTTCCTTGGCAAGCTGGAGTGTTGACCCGAGCATTGATTTCTCATGTGTGATGTCTTGGGTTTATTATCGCCTGCAGGTTAACTAACAGCCAAAGACCAAGTGGCAGGGCTGGATGCCCGGGATGAAAGGGCTCCCACCGCAGTATCGGTGAAAGCCCGCGGGAAAGCGTCTCCACCCAGCCACAGGGAGTTCCGTGCCACCCTCTGCCCGCTCTCCACTTCTGAGACGTGCCAGCTCCCAGCATGACCCACATGGCATGCCTTCTCAAGTTCAGGGCTGTTTCCTGGGCTCCTTGACTATGATGTGGGCCTAACTGTACCTGCCTCACAATCCTGACCCTTGCTGTAATTCATTCCCGAGGGGCTTGGAAGAATATGCCCTTCAGCTTCTCCACTGGACCATGATGCAGCCCAGGAAACCACCTGCTGCGTCTGTGTGGGCACCATCCACACAGGCTTGGGACAGGGCTCAGTGGTGGGGCCCTTACCTAGTATTAGTAACTCTGTAAATTCATGATCTGACAAATTAAGAAAACAAGGGGCTTATGATTCTGGCTTGCAGATCCTTGTCGAACTTGGCAGGAGAGCCCACACTAACAGCAAAGGTGGAATGATCTGGCCCTACCAAATCCACAGAACTCCTGAGAGAGGGACAATCTTCACTTACCAGACCAGTATGTCTTGTCATGTGTTCCAGTTCGCCTGCATGGTTGCTGATAAATGACCATCAAACAGCTTAAGCGAACAGGGGTTAATTCTCTCTTACGATTCCTGGTTATAGTTCTCAGTCCACCTTGATGGGAGAGCACGCACCAACACCAGGGCCAAGAGAACTGGCCACACCATCACCACATAACAGATGAGAGACAGACAATCCTTACTTGCCAGACCAGCATGTCTGGCAAAGTGAACAGAAAGATGCCGACTCTCTCAACCAGCATTCTGTTATTTATTCCAGAGCCTAGTCCCACCCACCATAGGCTGGGCCTTCTCCATCAGCTAGACAATCTCTTATAGGTTTGCTCTGAGCTTAACTCAACTAGTAATTCTCCACAAATGTGCCCAGAGCTCAAACCCTCAACTGTCAAGTTGACACCTGTGCCTAACTATGACACCATGTCTAAAGAAGGATGCCAACTTTCCTAAACAACTCCCTCCATCTTGCCCAGAGACTAAACCTACCCACCATGGGCTGGTCTTCCACATCAATCAGATAATCTCCTCCTGTAGGTTTTCTTGGAATGTACCCCAACTACTAATTTCTCACAACTGTCTAGAGCTCAGAATTTTCACTCATCTCTAACTATGACATCTAATACATGAAGGATCCTCCATTCAAACCCCAGAGCTTCGAGATAGAAGACATCAATCATTCCTTGCTTCATGATCAATCACTTCTTGTGCAGACTAACTCAGCCTATGTTTGCAGTATCCCCTGTATGTGTGGTTCTGTTCTTGGTCCAAGAGAGAAGCCCAAGAACAGACCTAAGTCTTTACTCTTGGAGTTGATATTCTGTGTCAGTTACTTCTCTCATTGCTGTGTCAAAAATTCCTATCCAATCGAAGCAGTTGGAGGGAGAAAAGGTTTATTTGTGCTCACAGTTTAGGGACGGTCTATCATGGTGGGGAGGACACAGAGCAGGAGCATGAGGCCGCTGGTCACATGGTGTCTAAGTCAGGAGGCAGAGCGAGACGACGGCTGCTGCTCAGTTCTCTCTCTCCTTTATTTTCTATCCAGAAGCCAGTTCATGGCACGGTGCCACTCACATTCCAGATGGGCCTTCCTTTTTTAGTTAAATCATTCCAGAAGCACAATTATGGGCACATTCAGAGGTACGTCTCTAACTCAATTCTAAATCCAGTCAAACTTACAACAATGATTAACAGTGACACATTCTACTGCAGGAGACAGGCAAGAAAAAGTAACATGGTGTGAAAGTCATAAGAACATGTTAGAAACACGTGGTAAGGGTTATGACTAAAAGCAACAGGAGGGACTTGAAGTGGACTGCAGATTAGGAACCTGCTATACCCTCTCCCAACAGCCTCACTAAGTCTGTCTGATTTCCCCACTTGCCAGAACTCATTCTTGAATAAATGAGATGTCTTGGACATTGTCACCAAGTAGTAAGCTAGTACCTGTTCTCTGACCACAAGTCCACATTGCCACCAAGTAAATATCAATGTGGAGGTGAGTCCTTGTAGCTTCTGTGATTGGGATTTGGGAACTGGGCATAGTAAGACGTGGTCATGTGGCCTCCAAGAGTTTATTATCTCAGGAGTTGTTAACCATCACTAATAGCAGGAACAGCCCTGGTGTTGGTAGAGGTTCCAGGACAGAGATGGCCAGAAGCAGAAGGCAGTACTGTCCTGTTTTGTTCAGTGGAAATTTGTGTGTCTCTATCACTGTACAGCACACGTGTATATCTGTTAGGCACTGAAACCGGCTGTGATGGTTTCTTTTCATTGTCAATCTGATGTCCAGGGGGCAGGCTTTCAGGTGCACCAAGAGGGATTCTGTAGATTGAGGTGAGGCTCTGAACATGTCTATGAGGATTGTCTTGATTATATTCACTGCTGTGAGAAGACCCACCTGAACAGTAGGCGGCCACCTTCCCTGGCCCCTGGTCCTGGACTGTGTAAAGTGGTGACAGTGAGCTGCGTCCCGGCAAGCAAGCGTGCATGCATGTATCTGTGGCTCTCTGCTCTTGACTGCGATGTGACAGGAGCAGTTCACGCAAGCTCCTGAGGCTGTGACTTCCCCTCCGTGATGGACTGTCGGCTGGCATGGTGAGCTGGACTAAGTGCCTCTTGTTGGGTCTATCAGATCAATCCCTACACCCCCCACAGCAGACTTTCAGAAGGGTACCCATGAATTTACATGATCAGACCCCCGGCTAAGTTTCCCAGCTGAACTTCTCAATGTCTCACAAGAGGAACTCAACTTCAGCATGAGTCGAGTGTGAATGATCCCCAACTCCAACACAGATGCAAAACAGGCTCATGTCTGCAGCACCTGACCCCCGGGTGGCACTGCCTGGGGAAGAAGCCGAACCTTTGGCGCATGTATCCTATCTAGCGGAAGTAGGTATCTCTGGTACACCTTGAAGATTCAGCCCGTTCCGACCTAGCTCTATTCCTCCTGGTCAGCCGTCCTCACATCACCAGCTCTCTGGTCCTTTTGACCACAGGGATGGAGCTGCCTCTGCTGCCTTGCCTTCCATTCCATGATGGACCGAATCCCCTGAAACCACAGACCGAATTGCATCCTCTCTCCCTCGGGATGGTTCTTGCAGGTTTGTTGTCACTGTGAGTGGACACTCTTCCTGGGAGACGCCACACCTTCCCGTCTCAGCTAGGAATTTAATGACAGACCAAAGTAATGATCACAGAAAGGTCCAACTTCACCAGCCCACATGTTTGCAGTGGTTACTCATGGTTGTAGGGGGTGAAGGCTACTTACAGGAACAAAGACAGCTCAAAGACAGGGGCATTACCAGAAATCCCAGCCCCACATGGCCTCCCCATGGCTACATAGATGGAATGCCCTTTCAATTAACCTTCTTCAAACTATATACCTTGGTGCCCCTTCTATACCTCAAGACTCCGAGGATGCGTGTGATTGGTTGCACATGCATTCCAGACCCTCCTACCCCCTGTATCTCTGAGGGCATGTCAATCATCAGTGGGTGCCATCTTGATGGTCTCAGACCAACATGGTGGCTATTTGTTTGGCAGCAAACACCATACAATAGTCACCGAGGCAAGAAACACAAGCAACATGATGCGTTCCACCGGAGGCATTCAAACACAGCAGCTGGCATCGTTGCCAGGGTGGCCTCTCTTCAGATTCCATGGCTGAGACCCTCAGATTGCAGGTGTGTCTGGAGCCTCTACTTTTTGACATGCAAGCGAAGGGGACCATGCTTTTGGGCCTCTCATGGGCTTAGACCCTTCCAAGCTGGGTCCGTCTGGAGCCACGTGTGCACCTGCCAGTCTTGTGTCACAGGACACCATGCGGCACCGCCATGGATGCCCCTCTCTGGACTACTCTGTCTCCAGGATACTTATGTGCTGGGCCCGTGGGTGGGCAGCCATGATGGTTCCTGAACCTCATTGTGGACACTTGTCATTTCTCTACCCCCAGCTCTCGTCTCTCACAGAGGGGGGCTACTTTCTTCCTCCCAGGTCCCTTGGCCCCCGCAGACCCTCCCTGTCCTCTCCTGAACAGTTAAACCCCACTTCTTCTAAACTGATTAAGCTGAGGTTTTTCTATGGCTTTTAAATTGCTGCTTCCTTTCTGCTGAGTGAGTCTGTCTTTAAAGCGGTTCTTTCTTCTCACGTTTTCCTCGACGAGGTCAGCAGAAGGCAGCCAGCTCCTTCAGCACATTGCTAGACGCCTCTTCCATCTCCCGCCCAGTCCCCTCACTCGCAGGTATCGGCTTTCACGCCGCCCTGGCGCCGCCGCGGTCCACTTCTGCACAGGGAAGCACTCTGTCTCCACATGCGCCTCTTCTCCAGGGGTCGTCACCCCTTATTCCTTCCAGGTGCCTGCAGGACCACTGAGGCATTGTCTGGGAAGCCCGACGCTGCCCACAGCCTACTCTTTTCTTTCTGAGCTCTCAACAGAGTTGTGTGGAACCAGCACAGGGTGTTCCCCAGCTCCTGTCTCAAAGCCCCTCCTGCTTCTACTTCTCAAAGAGCCAAAGCTGCTTCTGCAATGGGAGGCATTTTTCATTTATTTTATTTTGTTTAAGTACTTTATTGATGAGACACAGAGGGAGAAGGCACATCAGTAGAAATCAGAGGACAACTTCCTCATGGGGGCTTCCAATGACTGGACTCAGGTTGTCAAGTTCATGAGCAGGCACCTTACCAGTTGAGTTAGCGCATCTGCCCCTGAAGGTATTGTGTGTGTGTGTGTGTGTGTGTGTGTGCAAGGGGATACATGAATGGGTGTGTGCACGTGGAGGTCCAAGGGGGACTCATCCTGGATTGTTCTCCTTCCTTCGAACTTTTTTCTGAGTTTCTCAGGCTCTGCCTTCCAGGGCCAGAATTTTAGGCCATTGCCATTTCTGTCCAGTGTTTTCACATAGAATCTAGGAACCAAACTCAAGTACTTTTGTTTGGAAGGCAAAGGCTTTAACCTCTGAGCCATCTCTCTAGTCCTCTGAGGGTAGTTTTTAATACAGAACCCCCTCCCCCACATTTCCATACAGCCATCCATTTGAGCTGTTACAGCGGCATGCCCAGTCTGGAAGCTTCTGCAAAATCACTCTGTGAAGTCCAAGACCAAGGCACCGGCACTTCTGGTGCACGATGCCCCCCCCCCCCGCCCTTTCCTGGCTTTTGTATGTCTCTCGCTGTGTCCTCACTTGACAGCAGCCGTGAGGAAAGTTTCCATTGTGTTCATTACAATGGTACTAATCCCACTTCTGAGCGCCCCACCCTTGTGACCTAATCACCCCAAAGGCTCCATATCCAAATCCCCTCCCACCGGGGATTAGGGTTACCCATGGATAGTGAAGTCCCAAAGTCCCTCCTCTCGCCACTGTCTCTGCTTCCCTCTGTCTGCTTCCCTTCCTTTCTGCTCTGATTTCTTTCCACCTGGTCAGGACAACGGCGCTGTGGGTCTGCCTGGTCCCGGGTGGAATGAGCCTTGGAGACTTATAGCAGAGTTCGAGTCCAAGATCCCACACCCACCACCCGCTCTGTGCCTTGAGAGAATGAATAAAGCTCCACAAATCTTGGCTTCCTGGATTGTAAAAATTCTGAATAATGCTAGCAGCTTATACACATCTCGGTGAGAACAGAGCACAGCCGCGTGCAAGGTACTGTGTGCTCTGTGTCTCCAGAGAGAAAGGTCTATTCCAGTTGTGTGTGAGCAGCGAAAACGTCCCTCTGTGCCCAAATGTTGACTGCATGTGGCAGCCTAGAGATGAGAGAGAGAGCGAGCGAGAGAGAGAGAGAGAGAGAGAGAGAGAGAGAGAGAGAGAGAGAGAGGGAGGGAGAGAGTACAAGAGGGCACTTGAGTGTACGTGACCGTGGAGACCCAAGGATGACATCAGGAATCATCTTGGATTTGTTTCACCTCCTTACTGCTTTGCCCTGGGGTTTCCCAGGCTCCGCCTTCAGAGCTGGAATGGCAGACCACCCAATATCTACCCTGAATTTTTACCTGGGACCCAGGGATCTGACTGAGTTCATGGCCTTCTACTTGGGAGGCAAAGGCTTTAATTTCTGAGCTATCTCTCCAGTTCATTGAGGGTTTTTTTTAATGCTTTCTGTTCAACACTGGGAAATAAACAGGGGGAGGAGCTTCCCTACTAGGAGGTACCTGTGGGTTAGTGTCTGGCGGGGAAAGCAGAGGAGCAGGTCCGAGACCCCTCTGTGTTAATAAAAAACTTCCAACCTTCACAACTGTACCTCCCAAAATCAACTAATTAAAGGATTTTTTTTTTTTTTTGCTTAGGAATCAAAGGGACCATGAAGGAAGAAATCTGTAGAAATTATCTAAGTCTGCTTCAGTCTCCCATTTATTATTCAACACTTCACTCATTGCCCTGGCTATAAATATTTAATCACTCAACAACCATAAGTGGCTGAGCCTTCCAGGAGGACCTGGGAGCACTGGGGGTGAGGACGGGAGGCAGGGAGGGGGTCAGGAACAAGAGCAGGGTTCCGAAGGCATCTGGCCTCGATGGTGCTGTGTCCAGGTCACGCAAGGCCGAGGGAGCAGGGAAGAAGGACTCTGCTGGGCCGGAGTCGTGGCTGCAGGTTACCAAGTACAGGGCGCACTTTCTTTTTGTATTCATGCACCGAGTCAAAGGCCACGCCCAGTGCCCTACAGCTCCTCCACTGCTGTGGGAGGGCACCCTTGAAAACAGGCTGGGCATGTTCTCATAAAAGCAGAAGGTGGCACAACCAAAGGTGCCATGCATGCAAAGGCCTTCTGTCACACACACACACACACACACACACACACACACACACACACACACACACACATGCGTGTGCACGCAGAGCCAGCAGCTTGGCAAGCTTGGGGGTCCATCAATAATGCATGCCCAGAATTGTACCAACCCTGAGGCTGGGAGAGACAGTCAGGAGAAGTGGCTGAGTTGCTTTCCAGACTTGCAGAAGTTGGGTCTGTGGCTGGCTGCTTGGGATCACCTCGCGTAAGTGTGCTGTGTGTACGCCTAGGAATTGTAGGTGCCACACCCTCCGAAGCAAAGGGCCAGGCAAGGCTGGCATCGTGCACCTTCATCCAAATCCATCCACGGCAACCGATTCCTTCAGCATGTGGCCTTATGCGGAAACAGGCTCACTGCAGATGCTGTTCATGGAAAGGGGAGCCGCAGCGGAGACAAGGGGGTGTCTCCTTATTAAATGAGGTTATATGGACACTTGGCACGTGGGGCGAAGTGATGTGAAGACAGAAGCAGAGGCTGGGGTGATGTTTCTACATAGTTGGGTGTCAGAGATGGGGGGGCTGGAGCATGCATGGGCTTCCTTCCTGCCGCAGCCCCCGCTCTCCCCATGCCGCCTGGACCCCTTCCTTCCGACCTCTTGAATTGCATGGCACTTTCTGCTTCACCCCCGTCCACTATCTGGGACAATTTGCTTCAGCGACCCTAGTAAAGTCATCGGACAGTGAGTCATGCGGACGTGGGCGGTCCCACTCGGCAAGAAGCTGCAGCGGCCTGTCCCCAACCAGACGGGCTCTTCGTCCAGTGAATCAAAGGGCCTGGGAAATTGTAGTGATGGGCTCGCAAGGGGGGCTGTGCGTGCATGCTTGTGGGAGACAGAGAAAGACAGGGCTAGCGCAAGAAACTGGTTCCTGTGGTCGCAGAGGCAGCAAGGCACCAAGATGCCCAGCGTGGGGCTGCAGAAAATCGGGTCAGTCCAGGCCCTGCTTCTCATTCCCAGGCCGGCTGAGTCTGCACCCAGCGATGGCGCGCAGTGAGCGTGAATGCAGCCACCAGGCTGTTTCCGTTTAAGTCAGCATCTAAATCATGAGGCTGAGAATAGCAGGGCACCCTGGCTAGTGTGGTGGGGCTCACACCAACAGTTGAAGGCCGGTAAGCAACAGGAGGAGGACTTCTGGGGAGGAGGGAGGGAGGGAGAGAGAGAGAGAGAAGAGTCTTCCAATCTCAAGACCCTCAAAAGGCAAAAACTGAACATATCCACAAAAGTTCCAAACATCTACCGTGGATGCCCGGGCCCATGAGATGCAGTCCCTGCACACGAGGGAATACTACTGAGCCTTCAAAAGGGAGGGTGTTCCGTCACATGCCACCGGGCACGAACCTGCAGGGCTTTTTTTTCCAGGTGCAAATAGCACAAACTTCCAAGAGGTCCCAAGGAGTCAGGTTCAGAGAGACGGCAGCGTGTGTGGGGGCGAACAGAATGGAAAGTTACTCCTTGTCTGCTATAGACAAGGAGTCTATGGACGAGGGAAAGAACGAGGAACGCAGGGAGGCACAGCAATGCCAGCCTGCTTCCCTCACGGGCTGAGTGCCGACCTTCGCTCGCTCACCGCTTCATACAGCATGGAGCTCACTGCACGAGGTCTACCCCCTTCAGATCTGCACCGTGGCGGACGTATCATCATTCCCCCCCATGGATGTGTGAGGATCTCAGGAGTGGCAGCCCCACCCAGAGAGAATTTTTGGGACAGGTTCTGGACAAGAGAAGGGGAGATTCTCCAGTAGGAGATTTGCCCCCTGGAGGACCCCTTGTATTGCCACGGATGCCCGGGCTCTTGTTAGTACAGAACAGAGCCCTGGAGTCCACACTTGACCGTCACAGGAGATGGCTGGAAGAGAGGAATGGAGGGAGGGTGGGAAAAGAGGGGGGTGAGAGGGGAGAGGTGGGAGACAAGGACACAAATTCGTTCCATTTGTATATGAAATTTTCAAAAAATAAAGAAAGAAAAAAATTGGCGAGGAGTGTTGCCTTTCACACGGTGTGTGCTTGTTAGGATTTTTTAAAGTGTAAGTCAGGAAATGGAAAGACCACCAGGAAACCCGGCGGAGTGTCAGGAATCTGTAGCCTCAGATTCGATGCTTTGTCACGACTTGACTGATGGCAGCCGCCTCCTCTTGGGTACGACCCTGGCTCCAAGGCTGCCCTGCTGGGAGGGCCAGGATGGCTCCTAAGGCCAGTTTGCCCTGGGGGCAGCATCTGCCAAAGTCTGGTGTTACCTGGCAATTTTGTTTGCTAGGAAGATGCACGGGGCTGAATGCTTCCTTCTGCACCCATGTGCTTCCTTCTCAGGACCCCCAACGACCGGGGGGCACTCAGGACTTTGAAACTGGGCCCTGAAGTCTGAAAGAGAACACTGGAGATTTTGCTCTAGGAAAGAAGCTTCCAGAAGGTCCCTATGAGCCAGAGCTGCCAAAAGGTGGTGAGGAGAGCAGCCCAGAGGGACATTTCGGGGTGCAAACCTCCCTCATCCATCCACTGTCTACAAGGCTAACAAAAGCCGGAGCTGCAGAGGCGGCCATCCTGCGCCCAACAAGGAGAAGCTGAGCAATGAATGAGAGCAATTGTTTTTATTGTTGTTGCAATAATGTTATGGTCCCTTTTATTACTATGTAATATGCTCTATTCCTGTAGATCTTAATGGTTGTTAATAAAATATTAATGCCTTTTATTTATTTTTTCATATATGGCGCTGCAAGTGTTCTCTGAATCGTGTCATGTGAGATCGTTAGTCTAACGATGACTTCCCGGGGGAGTCACCTTTAGTCTATGATTAAATACAGGTTTCGGGAGGTATCTGCCAGAGCGAAGAATGTCCCGCCACTGAGGTTTGCTGCTGCAGAATTCCTGGAGAGGACAAATCCCAGGAACTTGTTTCCTTTGGACTGTTGGGAGTCTTTCCACATCTGGCTGACTGGTAAGCAGTTCCTGACAGGGGACCTACAGATCCACCAGCAAGCTCCACGCCCTCCACCCACAGTCTCTCTGACAACTCAGCGTCCCGCGCAGGCACTTGGAGAGACATTTGCCCAAACCACACCGTAGCACCTTCCCTGATGAACATCGCGCGCTGGCATTTCAGAAAGAGTGGGCTTCTCATTTGTTGCTGCTCTTCAAATTCTCTTTTAGGAGGTTGGAACGTCATCCGAATTGAGACCTCTTGAAGGAAATCCATGGAAATTTTAGGGACCTGTGACCTTTCTCAATGTCCACTGAATCTCTCCAGGGCTCCCAGTACACTTGTGTAAAGCAGAGCAGGTGGGAGGCCTGTTTGTCCCACACTTTCCACCTGCAAATCTTGTTCACGAGCTGGCACACACCCTCCTGCAAGACCCCGCCCACGTGGATCCCATGTCAGGGCCCACAGCTGCTCAGTGGTGGGAGAAAGAAATCTCCACTATGATAAAATTACTTAACTTGCCAAGTGGTTCCTACCTAGAAGCTAATGTCCTGAATGATGCATTCGGTTATCGCTAGATATAGGTGTCGACTTGATGGTTGAGAGTTCCAGCTTTGAGCACATTTGTAGAGAATTAGTAGCTCAGCCTGAGCAAACCTGCAGGAGATTGTCTAGTTGATGGGGGAAAGTTCAGCCCATGGTGGACAAGACTAGTCCCTGGCAGGTGAATAAGATGGAGGGAACTGGTTAAGGAAGTTGGCATCCTTTGGTATACTTGACCAGACATGCTGGTCTGGTCGTCCTGTGGACGTATGGATGTAGTGTGGCCAGTTCCCCTGGCCCCTGGCATTGGTATGAGCTCTCCTGCCAAATTTGTTGAAGAACTGTAACTGGATCATAATAAGCCAAAATTAAACTCCTTGTTCCCTTAGGCTTTTTGATCATGAATTGATCAGTAACAACGTAGAGCAGCAGCAATAACTTCCCAACTAGGAAACCCTTGATAAAAGATGATTCCTGTTCCTGCTGGTGCATCTCACACTGAGTTACCCATGGAGAGATTCTCAAAGGATGTTTCTCGTCAACGCGCAAAAGGCATCTGCCATTTGTGAAGTAAGTTTGCAGATCTCTCCTGATCTTTCTTATTCTCTCTCTCTCTCTCTGCTTCCTGAGTGTCCTGGTTTGACATGTGAGTCGTCCCCCACAGGCTTGTGTGTTTGAATCTTTGCTTGGAAAAGTCATGGCATCTTTAGGAAGTGGAGCTTTGCTGGAGGAAGGTGGTCAGGGGGGTGGGTGTGGGTGTGAGGGTGGGTGTGGGTGTGGGGGTGGGGGTGGGCCTTGAGGTTGGCTTAGCCCCTCCCTACTTAAGTGAGTGAGTCTGCTCTTGAGCTCCCAGCAGCTCTCAGCCTCCATGATGTCTGCAGTGACTTAGGCCGCCTCCAACTTCTGCCATCAGCCATGAAGGGCTGTATCTCCCCTCTGGAACTGTAAGCTGATACTTCAGTTTGAGTCTTGTCTCAGGGCAACAGAAAAGAATAACGGTGCACCGAGAGTGTTGCTACAATGTAACAGTCGGTTTCCCCATGTAGCCATCCATTCCCTGACACAATGGACTATATCTTCTGAAACTATAAGCCAAAGTAATAGACAATAGACCCTTTCTTTAATATGCTTTTATACCTAGCAGAAGCAGGGTAATAAAAACATTGGCTACTCAATTGTTAACCTTTTTTCCAAATGGATGTTTTCAAATGGTGATTTTCCAGTGCTGATTCCCCCTGGGACAACCCTGGGGATTCTCTGTCTGTCTGCACTTTGGCCTCAGCTTCTTATATTCTATGCCTTGTGAGCATGATATCTTATTGAAAGGTTTCAATCAAAACTAGCTGGGAATCCGCCACTGTGCAGATCGAAAAGACTTGGTCCATCCAAAAATACTTAGAGGCCGACGTTCAACACTGAATTGGATTTCCAGGAGACTTTCACGCTTGGAATGGTTTTACCCTCCTTGCCCTCTTACCTCAGGTGGTTTCTGTGAAAGTCAGAAAACAAATATATTCAAGACTTTTGGTGCCCCTGCCCAGTCGTGTTGTGGAGGGGCATCGCCACGTGGCTGTTGTGTGTACACGAGAATGTTTGTTTCCTTGAGCTGCGAGACCCTGTGCTTTAATTTTACGGTCCTAGAATCTTTGCTCATTGTCTGAATTTTGATTGTACTGCCGATGAAAGAGTTTGATCTTTCTTTCCTCTATTGCTCGGTGGTTACCCAGTTGTATTTAATTTTTCGAAGGCAGTTCTGCCTCCCTAATCTTCCCTATTTGAGGTAATCCGTACTCAAATCCTGACTTGTACACTTGATAGCAACTTGACATTCGAAGTCATTTATGCCTCTGATTTTCCATTTTCTCATCTATCAAATGAAGGAACTTAGTTAAATTGGAAAATGTGGTTCTTTCTCCTTTTGTATAGATTCATTACATATACTCTAAGAGTCCAAATTTGGAATAAGTTGACTATCCATTATTTCATATGCTTAGGATGTATTTTGAAATTTGAAGTTTTTGATTTTGTAATAATTGCATTTATTATATATGTAATTATATATGTAATTTTATCTCACATATTATGTGAGATAAAATTATCTTGGGATGGAACTCAACTCTGGATACAACACAGCCTATTTATTTATTTTCTTATGCACACTAGGATATCTGCCCAGTGTCCTTTCTATTTACTTATTTTTAATATTTGTTATTTGTTACAGAGTCACCCTAAGTTGCCCAGGTTGACCCTTGAACTTGCACTGTAGACCCACAAGGTCTGTCAATCTTCCCTAATGACTGGGATTACAGTCCTGAGCTCTCAGATCTGCACACTTCTTCCTCAGAGTCTAAAGGTGATTTTTATCCAATCTTACTCTTACACCTTCGTTTTGATCATGACCGATCATGTGAGGCTAGATGTGGAATTTTCCTTTTGCAAAATCATATCAGGATTTAGCATGCTTTGCTTTAGGGTGCATTTTTAATTTCAGATGTTTTAGATAAGTATACTCAGCCTACATAAGGCAAAAAATCCCCAGCGTTCATCTACAGTGCGAGCATTTGAAATTCCCCTCCCAGGCCCAGTGACACGGCTCAGCAGGTGAGGTGCCTGCTTGCAGACCTGGATACCTGAGTGTGATGTCCACAAGTTTACGTGATGCACCTATGTGTGGTGTGCCCTCTCAATAAATATACACATTAAAAAAACCTTTTCCTTTCCCCTCCTCACACGCTCCGAGGATGAATTCAGGACAGGATGGTGTAACTTCCTGTCCCCCATTTCTCTATATTACCTCAGCTGAGCGTTTCTGCTTGGAGATATTGTACTTCTTTTCAAAACTCAAGTGAGGACCACTTGGTCTTCTGTGGCGCAGCCCTGTCTCTTTGGTGAGATGCTCTGTCTCTGCTCCCACAGACTCTTGGTGGAAGTGCTGACTTCTGTCCTTCGCCACCCCCTGGGGATTTGGGTCAGGAGATAAATCATTGCAGTCTCTCTGCTTTGTGTCTTGTGAAAGGATATTGAAGACATTTTCAGCAGATAAATAGATTAGTGGTGTCCCATGCAAGCTCAGTGAGAGGCTATTGTAAGGAAGAGCTGGAAACCAGTGTGTGCGTCCCTCTAAGTGGGTTACCACAGCACGGAGGGGTTTCACTCTCAAGGATGGGGAAATGGATTATTCATAAAGTGCTTGATTTGCAAGCATGAGGACCTGAGTTCAGATCATGTAAAAAGAAAACAACTGGTTAACATGGTATGTGCCTGGGAGAAGGAGCTAAGACTGATAACAGTCTCAAACGGCAAGGGATACAGGGCCTGAGGAACAGGAATCTGAGTTTGACTGCTGGTCTCCATCTGCGCGTGTATACATACACACACACACAGAAGCAGAGACACAGACACACACAGACACACACACATATCCATGCATACTTCACACACACACACACACACACACACACACACACACACACACACACACACACGAGTGAAGCTTATATCCCACCTGCTCCCCCTTCAGCCGGCTGGGCTGTGGGAGTCCTGTCTCCTGGCCTCTGGGGTGTCCCTGTCTAACCGAGGGTAGCTTCCGCTGCCAAGAATAGACAAGCATGGCAGCCAGGGACACAGGACCTGCCAGCGGAGCTAATGGTGCAGCCACATTCTCTGGCAGCCCCACAAAACACGTCAGGACCGTCAAAGGTATGGGCGAGAGGGTGCTGCCTACGTGCCGGCCAGGGCGTGGATGGGTGTGGGGTTCATCCCCTGAGGGTGCTGGGAGGCCTGGAACTGGCGGGAGGGAAGTTTGATTTTCCTCATTAATTCATAAACTGGGTCCAAGCACAAAAGAAAGACTTCCCCGGGCTCATGCCCTGCATCGGAGCAGCTGCCCTGCGATGCCAGGGGACTTCTCAGGAGCCACCCAGGCGCTGTCCCTTGGGGCAAATTCCTGTGTCAGCCTGCGCGGGAGCTGGGCCCTGGGCCCATGATGAATGAGCCCTGTTCCGTGGAAGCGTGGAAGGCAGTTCTTCCAGGAGGCGTCCAACCCGCGGGCTTGAAACCCAGGAAAGGGCCCGCAGAAGGGAGTGGCGAGGGGGAGGGGGCTCACCTGTGAGCCTGCAGAGGCAGGAAAACAGAGCCCTGCAGGGCCAGCTGGGACCAGCCACCAAAGGATGTCCTGTGTGCCACGCTGGCCCACCGGGAGCCAGACCCACTGCGGTCTCCTGTGCTGCTGTCAGATGCGGAAAGCCTCCGTTACAAGTTTCCAGACACTCTCTTCTGTTACTTATTTATTCATTGTGTGTGTGTGTGTGTGTGTGTGTGTGTGTATGGTGTATGTATGTGTTCATGCAGATGTGTGCATGTGGACACATGAGGAAGTCAGAGGCTGACATTGGAGGCCTTTCTTGGTTTTTATTTATAGAATTATCTACTCATTGTATGTGTGTATATGTGTGTGCATGTGAGCATGCGCCCGCCCCCCCCCAGTGCATGTGTTCATGTGGGTGTCTGAAGAAGCCACAGGTGGACATTGGATGTCTTCCTTCATTCCACCCCCCATTTTTCTTTTCTATTCTTTTCTCTTGAGACGGGGTCTCTCACTGAACCCACAACCACGGATTAAGCTGAGCTCGTTGGCCAATGAGTTCCAGGGATCTCCTGTCTCTGCCCTTTAGCCCATCCTGGCTAAACAGGTCCCCGTGTTCGTGCGGCAGGATCTTTACTCTCAGAGCCTCTTCCAGCCCTCAAGGGTGGTATTCTTTCGGGCACAGATCCGGGTCTAGAGAGCAGCCCCTGAGATTGCCGGATTCCGTGCCCTGGAACAGAGATCTGGGTACGGGACACGCGGACAGCAAGAGACACGGAGACAATTTACTAAGTAGAAGGGCGACTCACAGTCCTCTGGGGAAGGCTCTGCCGCGTGTCTGTCTCTCATAGGCGAATCTCAATGCCTTCCCTTCCTCTGCAGACCATGCCATGGGCCCCATTTTCTGTCCTCACAGTCACCCCACTATGTGGGAATTGCTCTCACTGGTCCAGAAAGGGCTGAAAACTGGTGCGTGGCAGCGCGAATGGGCTGTGTGATTTGACATCCTTCACATCTGAACCATCCCAGGCCAGTTCGCGCCAGTCCAGTTACCCCAACAACCCATGACCATCCGTGCACACCTGGCTCTGTGACCCCTGACCAGCCCAGGCACGACCACCAAATCTTATGATTGGTAGACGTTCATAGGAAGAAATTCTTAATGATCGTGCCCACAGAACAGCAATATTGACTGCAGTAATTAAAACAATGACATTTTCTGGGCTCCCACCTCAAAGAAATCTTAAGGCAGATATCTTCGAGACAAGGAGAAATGGACATGCATTAGACACCGACAGAGGGAACGAGCTAATCCATGATCTTGCAAATCCTGGTTACTGTTGCTAACTGCGGGGCTAGTGTGTACGAGTGCGTGAGGGACTCTACCTGGTAGAGTTTCTCTGCGGTATGTCTGCTAACCTGCTCTCAAATGTGAGACTCGGTTTAGAAGTGGACAAAATAAGGGGAAAAAGAGGGGCATGAAGGGAGGAAACGAAAAGAGAATTGTCCCCTCGCTTTCCACAGATGAAGGAAGGGAACTTGACGTGCCTGAGCAATGGAGCCGTGAAATTTTAGCAGGGAGATGGAAGGAAATGATTTCGTCTTCATGAGAGTGGACGTCAGTGGAGGCCATAGCATCTTGTAGAACAGGCCAGGCTCAGAAAGGCAGGCGCCCCGCGTCTTCTCTGTGGAAAGACGAGGGCGAAGCTAAAGGAAAGCAGAAGTACTAAGCATGTGGAGGAGGAAAGGCAAGTGGATGGAGGGGGGACAAGGGGGTGATGGGCGAGAGAGGGGGCTCAGAAGGTGAAGGTGTTTGCTCACAAACCTGGCCCTCGGAGTTGGATCCCCAGGGCCCAAATGGTGGAAGGGGAAAAAAGACCACCACATGTAGACTGTGAAGAGAGCACACAAGTTCTCTCTCTCTCTCTCTCTCTCGAATAAAATAAAATAGTAAAACAACAACAAAAAAGAAAAGGCGTCACGGTGTGAAGAAAATCAAAGCAACTCATTACGTATGTGTCTGAAGGTCACATTGAAACATTTGCACGATTAACACACATGGTGGAAAAACCAGCAAGCAAAGGAAAAGGAAATCCGAGGAAGCAAGGAGCAAGGTGTGCGGGAAGGTGCTACCTGCATCTCCATCTCACTCTGCCCTCCCTGGGCCTCGGGGTCTATGTGATCTCCACAGAACGGATCCACAACAGTGATTGGCAGGAATCACACGGGCGCTCAAGGGTGAGAGCGATCACAGGACCACCTTGAAAGAAAGTTCTCAAGGGGTGAGCATGCCAGTCAGAGAGGCTCTCCTGTCCACCTACATGCGGAGGTGGGCTTTGTCACCTGTGTTGAAGTTTTTGGGACGGATGGCTTTCCAGAAGGGCAATGTCCCCCGCGGGTGATGGACAGTCCCTTTCAATGATCTCTTCTAAGTCTGTGCTCTTTGCTCAAAGCCTGGCTGGACAGTCATCTCCTGGGAGTTCCGAAAGCCATGTCTAAACCCAGATGGGAGATACAACTCAGATCCCATTCTTTAGATCAAAACATTATGTAACAGATGTGACTAAAAGAATTAAAGAAAAAAAAAAGACAAAATAAACCATTAGCACAGTCGTTGTTTATGAGAGAGCTGTCCTTTACGGAGAATCCATAAAAGTCCCAATTCCACCTTCCCCTTCTATCTTGGTATCTTTCACGTGATTTCAAGCACAGTGTTATAACACCTCCCCCCCACACACACACTTAACTGCTACTGCTTTTTACATGCAATATCAGTGTGACAGGCAGGAGACAGGAGGTGGGTCCAAGCTGATCATAGGGCGTGGTCTGCCCTCAGTCACCGGCCTGCTTACTAATATTTGTCTTACTATCTGACAGAGAAAGGGCATTTCAATTGAGAAGAAAAAAGCCTTGCTTTAGAGACAAATTTCAAATGTCAGCATGCCTTACAAATGATCCCAGATCGGTTGATAGGTTTTAAAAACACTTTTTATCACATCTGTGTAAGTGTTGACATCGGGCAAAAGACCAGGATGTTTCTGTGAATGTTCGAAAAATCTTTAAGATTAAAAAAAAAATCATTAGCGACAGGATATCTTGGAGAATTGGGTGACTTTGACGTCCGTTCTCTTGCCTTTCAGCAACTTTCAAGTTAGATACAGTATGCTGTCTTATGTGGGTCCTAGATTCTGATTTGTGTGGATGTCTATAAATGGGGGAGGTACAAGTCATGGAAATGGAAAGAAAGCCATGATGGGGGAAGGGCGATAAGGGAGGGTTGAAGAGGAAGAAAACAAGTAAAATGGGTCACAGTGTATGTGGGACATAAAGTGCAAGTGGGAAGGGAGGCAGCAGGAAATGGGGAGAATGAGGGGAATGGAACAGGAGCGAGTTCACAAAGCCATGGTCAGTAGAGAATTCCACAGTGAAACTCACAATTTCTATACTAATTGAAAAACACTAATGAAAAACATGCTCCAGTAAATGTGCGTTATTCGGCTAGGTAAACATATAGGGGGTTTCTCATGCCTCATCTTCAGGGTTCCAGGGGGCTAAGATTTAACACTGAACCTCTCCCATCGCTTTGCATGACAAATGCTCTGAAATATTTCACACACTTCTGTGCTGTCATTGAAAAATTGGACAGTTTGTGTGTGTGTGTGCGTGTGTGTGCATGTTGGGAGAGGGGGACTTCTCTAGCAACTATGAGAGACACCCAACACACAGGTGAGTCCTTCACAAGCCCTGATGGTCCTACCTGCTGCCACTGCATCCCCACTGCATCATCCCCACTGCATCATCCCCACTGCATCATCCCCACTGCATCATCCCCACTGCATCATCACTATTGCATCATCTCCACTGCATCATCACCATTGCATCATCCCCACTGCATCATCACCATTGCATCATCCCCACTGCATCATCACCATTGCATCATCACCACTGCATCATCCCCACTGCATCATCACCATTGCATCATCTCCACTGCATCATCTCCATTGCATCATCTCCACTGCATCATCTCCACTGCATTATTACTACTGCATCATCTCCACTGCATCATTACTACTGCATCATCTCCACTGCATCATCACCATTGCATCATCTCCACTGCATCATCTCCATTGCACCATCTCCATTGCATCATTACTATTGCATCACCTCCACTACATCATCTCCATTACATCATCTCCATTACATCACCTCCATTACATCATCTCCATTACATCACCTCCACTGCATCATCTCCATTACATCACCTCCACTGCATCATCTCCACTACATCATCTCCATTACATCATCTCCATTACATCATCTGCACTGCATCATTACTACTGCATCACCTCCACTGCATTATCTCCAATACATCATCTCCTCTGCATCATCTGCACTGCATCATCTTCACTGCATCATTACTATTTCATCATTACTACTGCATCATCTTCACTGCATCATTACTATTGCGTCATCTCCATTGCATCATCTGCACTGCATCATTACTACTGCATCATCTCCACTGTATCTCCACTGCATCATCTCCACTGCATCATCTCTACTGCATCTCCTTGCATCTCCACTGCATCTCCTTGCATCTCTGGGTGGAGTCAATGTCTCCTCCCAGGGATTCCAGGCTAAGCTGGGATTTGGCCTTCAGAGCAGAAAGGAAGAGCTTCTGGTTTCTGGTGTGGACTTTGGGGACGTCATGTTTCCCCATGATTGTGAAGAGAACCCAGTCCACACTAGTTTACTTGAGGGTGAGTGGCCCTGTGCGTGGTACGGACCCAGCATCCCAAGCAGAAGCCATTTAGAGAAAACAGGCCATTGCCTTTAACCAGAAGACTTAGCCAAGGTCCAACTGAGAAAAACCAACTGTCACAGTCAGACTGCGTTAGTTATTGCAGATAAATTCATGACCAGATGGCCTAAGGGATTTCATTTTGGCTGGTGATTCTTCGTTACAGCTTCTTGTCCAGCTTGGCAGGAGAGCTCACGCCAGCATCAGGAGCTGCGGGAACTGGCCACGCCACCTCCACAGGACCGCCGAGAGGGACAATCCGCACTTGCTAGAGCAGCGCGTCTGGTTAAGTACACTGGGGCATAATGTCACCTTCCTTAACCAGATATTTACATCTTATTTATCGGCCCAGGGTTTAGTCCCACCCACCATGGGCTGGGCCTTCCCCATCAATTAGACAAGCTCCTGCAGGCTTGCTCAGGGCTCAACTCAGCTACCAGTTCTTTACAGCTGTGCCCAGAGCTCCAGCCTTCACTCGCAGAGTTGACACTTGTGTCTAACTATGGCACCAGCCCCGCCCACATGTCCTAGGGCTGCTCCACACTAGCACACCCTTCAGTACCACTCACTGCCTATTAAGTATCCCCCGGGTTTGCCATGATCTATGGCATGGAATGATTAGGGCAACGGATAACTGACAGGCAGCTCTGAGTCATGTTTCTAGAATGAATCGGGGCTCCTGGCTGGGGTGAAGTATCCGCTCCCAGATGCTGAGCTATACTGGCTTCTGGCTTCTATGGTTCACAGCTAGCCTTTCGGTACTTTCTGTGCACTGTGACGAATAGTGCATCTCACTGAGACCCACGGACTGCACAAGGCTGCCTGGCTGCTAGTCCCTGGGACCCACACTCGCTCCTCCATCCCTTCTCCTTGCAGGACCAAAGGGACCTCTGGCCTCTGTCCTGGGGAGATTATCTAGCTGATTGCTTGGGGGGGGCATACCTAGGAGGCTGCTGGACTCTATGCTGAGGACTTTTTTTCCCCACATCACCAAAATCCTTCTCTATACTAAATCCAGTAGACGATGCTGAAGATCTCCCTTATTTCCAGCCATCCCCTGAGTTCTAGGCTGCAGCTATCTCATGCAATTAAAAAGATAGAATCAAACATGATATTTACTACAGATTTTTCTTTTTCTTTTTTTTTTGCACACACAGACATAATGAATTAAAAACTATGAACAATAGAAAAATCAGAGTGCCTATCTATGCGTCTATTCTTGAGAAATAAAGGTACAAGCTATACGATTTAATCCCAAGTGCTTTTTTATTAATGAAATGACGCATGTTAAAATATTCATGCACATTACATTTCTTACAATTAAAATACTGATATATATTTAAAACAGCCACATTCAAGAGAAGGAAGTCTGTGACAGCAAGCCCTAATCACGATGGTCTCAGTCTCCGCGTGTCCAGAGACACTTGCTTACAGTGTGACAGCTGAGAGAGAGAGAGAGGAAGAGAGGGGGGGGAAGCGCATAAATACCACGGTGCATGTGCACGGATGGAGGTCAGAATACAACTTTTAGAAGTTGGTTTTCTCCTTTCACCACGTGTGGGTCCAGGGAACAAATTCAGATCACTAGGTTTGTGAGCCAGGCTCCTTACTTACTGGCTTTCTTACCAGGACTGCCGATGGGAATTTTTGAAACTACAGGCCTATAAAGAGTTTGCAAGGTAACTCAATTCTGTTGAGCAAATATATATTGGGATTGATTCTATGTCCACAGTATATGAAACTGAAGACGGTTTGTTTTTATTTTATTTTGTATGCATGCGCACGTTTGCATGTGTGTATGAGTGTGTGTATTTGTGTGAGTGTGTGTGTGTGTTTGTGACTGGGTACTAAAGGATACTTGAGTGTTGTGTGCCTGTGGAGACCCAAGAGTGATAAGAGGAATCGTCCTGTTTGCTCTTCCACCTCATTGCTTTGCTTTGAGATTTCCTAGGCTCTGACTTCTGGGGCCAGAATTACAGATCACAGTCATTTCTGCTCTTCCTTTTTACATGGGATCTGGGGATCCAAATTCAGTTCCTTTTGTTTTTGAGGCAAAGGTTTTAACCCTTAAGCCATCTCCCTAGCCCCAAGAGGGCAGTTTATTACCATCAAAAATCCAATGCATACTAGCCTTATGATGAATGAATTTCTCCAATTGCATCTCCAGAAAGAGAATTCATTGAGTCTGGGATAGATGGTCATTTTAGGGAGCAGGTTACAGAGATGGGTTGGATCTTACAAGATGAGCTGGCAAGTGCCAAGAGAAGGGGGCAGTGAAGGCTGCCCTAGGTGAGAGAATCTTATCTTCACTTCATAAAGCAGCAGCCAGAGGCTGCAGGGAGAGAGAAAGGCATGCAGAGTTGCATTATGTGATAAAGAGCCTAGGATCTGAATGCGTGGCCCAGTGATGGATTTAGAAGTCTGAGTTGTTTATTGTAACAAGCACCTTCCTTCCAAGAAAGACTGCCTTTAAGTTGAAGGAGCTGGTTTAGTAACTTTCCACGAGTGAACATGGAAAGGTAAGTTCTCGGGTTTACCACGAGGTGGACTGGCGGAGAACAATGTGGCCGATCACTCTGGTCTACTGCAGAGCATAATTTGCAATGGCGTCTGATACACTAAGGTCAACCAGGTTTGCCACACAGACTAGCACGTGCTTGCCTGGCAAAGGAAGTGTGTGCAAGCCGAGCTCAACGGTAGAGTTGCCAACCATGGGCTGATTCATTCCAGCCAAAATGTTGGGTCTCAACTTCCCTCAATTGCTGACTAGAGGGATCCTGTTCCCCTAATGCCTTTCAGCCTCTGCCTCATCGGCTTCCAAAGGACCCTTTTTCCTCTGAGCTGAGGGGGGGATGATCTCCTTCCCCTTCCGGCCATGTGACCATGTTTTTGCACATCGGCATTCTGCACTTACCTGTGCCCTGTTGTATGAGCTCCCTGCCCTCTTCCCGCTGCCCTCCCCATGCCTGACGGCCCATCATGTGGGGTTCAGCTTCCAGTGAACCCTTCTTCACTCATCTCGGAGTGGCCCATAAGCACCATCGATCGATGTATGCTGTATTTTCATAGCACATGGAGTCCAGAACACTCTTTAGCATCTCATGTCTTTAACAAATACAGTTTACAAAAGAGCAAGAGGAGGAGGAAGGTGGGCTGGGGATGTGATCATATCTTGCCATCTTCTCCTTAGCGGTGACGTGCCTCGAGGGCCGGCATGGCCAGGCAGTTCACTTTTCAGCTGTTCACCCTGAGAGGTAGTTGAATCCACTTGGATTTTCAAAGTACCAACTGTGGTCTTCAAATTAGCCTGATGTGTATGTGTGTGTGTGTGTGCGTGTGTGTGTGTGTTTCTTTGTGCCCCACCCTATTCACTGACTCCTTACGTAGCTGAGGCTCACCTGAATTTCTGATCCTCCTTTCCTATCGCATCTCCTGACGGAAAACATGATAACCATACACCATCGCTCTGGGGCTTTGCAATACTGGGGATTGAACCTAGGACTTCCGCTGCTTGGTGAGCGCTCTACCAACTGAGCTGAATTTATTCCATGGTAATATAATAAATGCTCTCATCCCCATAATTCTTTCTATGCTACTGTTACCCCTTTTCAGAACTGGTTAATAGGTATATTAACATTTTGTGCTTTGCATATCTCTTTAGAGGCTATCTGATGCTTCAAACTGTTTATTATGGTGATATGTGTATGTGGCTATTCATCCCAATGCATAGATAAAACTAACGAAGTCCGCCAAGTTTGCCTGACTTGTTCGATGATGGAGCAGATCATGGTGTATTAAGATTTTGAACGACACGTCTGGTGTAGGAAGAACAGAATTCTGGCTCTTTTGGAGCCTACGGTCACAACACGCTTGACAAGTTGGACACTGAGCAGGCGTCTGGCATCAAGTTCTGATGCAGAGACATTTATTCCTAAGTGACCAGAAACAAAATGGTAAAACAACAATATGCCGAGTTGTCTGCTGTGACTGTGTGGATGTCTATGAGGCTCTGTCAAGGGAAATAAGCAGTCACAAAGCTCCCATGGAGATCAGAAAGGCCAAAGGTCATGTTGAACATATGCACAGGGAAAATCTGAATAGCCTGGGATGCACCATCCCTGCTGCTAACAGAGAACATGCTTAGGCACTATATTTTCATGCATGATGCACATACATCTCTCCAAATAATGCACTAGCAGCTCTAGACCCCCAACGACATCCCATCTGTATCAGGCTCTACGTACATCTCTCTCTAAACAATGAATCCTTCTCTCCTCCCTGGCTAGCATCAGTCCTCTGATAGACCCTATCCAATCCTTCTCTCCTTGTGCCTGGTCTGGGACCAAAAGGCCAGTCTGGCTTAAACTGATTCTGGGTGCATGTGCAATAAAGCAAACTGTCCCTCAAGTGAGCTTTGGGAAAGAATTCCTATTTGCCATCTTATGCTTTACACACAGGTGCATTGTGGGAAACTGCACAGACAGTAGAAAGAATGATTAGATGATCTAATCTGTTCATCAATGTAGAGAGTCACACAGACTATACCTCTTAGTAATCAGCTCCTGGTTCCTTTAGCCCAGAAAGAAACCCCCGAAGATAATGTGGGATCCTTGTATTTGTGCACTCAT
Source organism: Typhlomys cinereus (assembly GCA_023101885.1). Lineage (NCBI taxonomy): Eukaryota > Metazoa > Chordata > Mammalia > Rodentia > Platacanthomyidae > Typhlomys > Typhlomys cinereus. Next base: position 2,227,837 of record JALPQD010000340.1, on the reverse strand, counting down.
GTGACTTTCTTTGGCCTCACTTTGAATACAGTTTCCTTGCTACTTTGGCAAGTCTTTTTTTTTTTTTTTAAGGGTTATTCTTGAATAAAAGACCCAGAACCAGAAAACACATAGGCCAGGTCCTAACCACCAGCAACAATATGGTGGGTGGTCAGAGTGGCTGTGATGGAGGGGACACAATCAGAATGTGCTTCATAAAAGGTGGGCTGTGGGCATCGGAGCCTTGGAAACACTGTTGATCACATACGATCTGTCCTGGGACAAGCCATGCGCATTCCTCGGCTAGCCAGGGGAAGAGACGCCTGCCATTTCCCTCTGCACTGTGTTTATGTGGCCCACTGCGGAGCTCCTTGCCCCTCTCTGCTCCTTAGAGAGACCTGAATCCCTCTTTACGTCACATCTTAATAGTGGAAGGCATAGGATGAGCCAGGAGCGGCAGAGGGAGTCTGAGAAGAAGAATTTGAGTATCTAGACCAATGAGATAACTCAGTCAGTAAAGGCACCGTCATGCAAATCTGACACTTAGATGCCAAAAGCCCACATGGTAGAAGGAGAGAACCAACTTCTGAAAGCTGTCATTTGACTTCCACAGGTGCAGGGTCCTGTATGGTTTCTCTCTCTCTTTCTCTCTCTCTCTCTCTCCTCCTTTCTTCCCTCCCTATCAAACAAATATGTTTTTAAGTAGTATGTGCAAGGCTTTATGCATCATGAGGAAACACGAATGGGTGTGTTCAGGCCACTCTGGAAAAAGATCCTAGATGCCATTTTGATAGGAAGCAACAGAACCATTCCCCCCACGTACTTAGTACTTGAGTATCTTTGGTAAATTACAAGCATGTTGAACCCAAGCTAGTTTTTGCAATCGTTTACCAAAAACAGGACAATCAGCTATAATCCATTGGCTCTTGCAAGGGCACGTGGGCCATAAAAAGTTTCTACTTGCAATCAATGACTAATTCTTAGTCCTTTTATTTGTTTTAGGCGGTCCACTGGAAGGTGTATATTTCTACTTGTGATAACTTGCATCTCTATTTTAGCAACTTATCAAACAGAAGGACTAATCCAGAGGATGCTAGTAGGACAGGAGAAGGGGGTCCCATCTGTCCCCTCAGGTCAGCTCATTCTTCTAGGAGGGAAAATACCAATCACACATTCCATCTGATTTGATTCACGAGTTGTGAGACATCGTATATAATAAAAAAAAAAACCTTTTGCTGTATATTATTGAAAATCTCTATTATGCTTCTTCAAGTTAGTGAATCTGATTAAATCTCGATGACGGCAAATAGGCATTGTAGAATATGCACTCGGTTTGTGAAAGTCCCATTCTAAGGCACACACACTGGCCTGATTATGTTAAAAATGAATAGACTCAGAAAATAATTTAGTGAGAGATGAACTTAGAGGAACTTAAAGGCGCTTAGTCCTCAGCAAATTACCCAGCGAAATTGCTTTGCAAGGAAACTTTGGGCTCGTTGCCGGAGATGTTTAGGTTGGCTAAAATGTTTGCTTTCCTGGAATACCCACGCTCGGAAGGAAATTCAGTTTCCAGAACAGAGAACTGCGTGGTCCCAGAGGGTCTGTCACAGGTTGGCTAGGAGAGGAGCTCACTGGGTCAAGAGGAGGGTCCAGCAACACCCCCCCACACACACACACTGCAAAATTTCTGGTTCAGAAAGCCTTGTCTGGGCAGAGGCAGGACCACACAGGCAGACTTGCTGCTTATCCGCAGGGAAGCCTTCCAGTCCTTTCTGGTAAAGGATGGGTAGCCCCCAGCACTCCCCACCAGGTCTGGATGGCCTAGACATGACCCAGGACCTCGACGTGAGCCAGGCTTCCTGCTTTAGGAGGGAAGGAGAGACTGAGAGACTGAACAGTGAAAGCTCGAGGCCTTAGGTAGACCCTGGAGCCCACGCTGTTGCAGAAGAGGCTGTCCCCCTGCAGCTGGCCTCTTGGGGTCTGCAGAAAAGACCCCGTGCCCACTAGTACTCCCTGCGATGATTCCCACATTCTCGGCCAAAATCTTTTGACTTCATGCATGTCTAGGACCCGAGCCTATGAACGCCCTGGATATAAACGTTGAACTCCATGGACCAATGTCCGACATGAATGTCAGAATTCACGCTGGGTTTTCAGTTTGGGGTCACAGTTCATCAGAGCTTCAGGAGTCCATACTGCCATCAGGAGCTTAAGGTCACTCATCACGCTGTGCCCCCAGGAAGAGCTGAGGGAGGGATGTGCTTTCTTGCCAGTCAGTCTGTCAGCAGAATCAACCAGCTCTCTGCCCCTTCGGAAGCACAGGAATCCAGAAAGCTGCTGTAGCTGGGGTTGGGGGTTTAGGATGAGGCGTCGCACCCTTGGTAAAGGGAGAATCTCTGCTGTCACATGCTCCTGTCACCAGAATGCTCTTGTCCAAGTGCCTGGGGCCATCCAACCTCAACTCCTTCCTCTGAAACTCTGAGCCACAATAGATCTCTCTCTCCTAAGTTGTCCTTGCCTGGTATTTTGGTCATGGAGAAAAAAAAAAAAAAAAGCCAAAGAACGCAGGATTTGCAAAGTTTCAGCTACGTGTCAAGGAGAGTTCTGGAAGCATCCTCCTTCACTGCAGGTCAACTTTCAGGTTAAGAATTCAAGTGTCCTGGGGGCTTGAGCTGGTCACAGGCTGCCCACCCCTCATTGATTGTTCCGTACATGCGCCAGAACGTGGCTGGAAGTGCTTCCTGGGCGGGGGTCGGTGCTGTTGTATTCTGGAGTTTTCCTGGCTCCCGGAGTCTTCCCACATGAAGGCTCATGTGCCTGGTTATGTCATTGGGACCGATGTCTGAGCCCCGCATCTCATTCCCCCTTCTCACTTCCCGCGCCAAGGCCCAGGCCTCCACCCGTATTTGTTGGGAGAAAACAGAAGAGACAGGAGGCCTTCCCTCTCCCGGCTGCGTAAATATTGACAGGCTCTCTCTGCTCGCAGCCTAGTGTCACCGAGTCTGCTGTTGCTGTATAAATGTGTGCGAAGCTGGCGAGGGTTTGCTTGCTGCTATTGTGTAGTGTGTGCGTGTGGTGTGTGTCTTCAGCTGCACGAAAAGCAAGCGCCTCCATAAATCTCCATACTGATCATATGCAAAGAAAAAGAAAAAAATATCGCGACTCCTGTCCAAATTCCGAAGAGAGGGGGTGCAAGGAGTTGTGGCGTGGAAAGAACTGGGGAGGAGAGAGAGCCGAGAGCAAACGTGGTGTCTCCCCGAAGGCTCTGTTATTACGACCTGCATCCTGCATCCCAGACTTTATTCCCTGACCCTCTAGGAGGTCTGGAACTGATTTAAGGTGTCGCGGGATATCACACTGAGGATGGGTTCGACCCAGCCATGACCACTGCACAGGAGGATGACTAGCCAGTTCAGATCTCTTGCTTGCTTTGCAATCTCTCTCGTCTCGGGGTCTGTGATCCACTGTGCCCCCCACGTTGGAACATCCCTTCCTATCTGGGGCTGGGATGGCCAGTTGTGTTCTAGCACGTCTAACGGGACCGGCGATCCCACTGAGGCAGGAGGTCAGGAGGTACAGGAGAAGTCTGGGAAGACTTTTCCAGAACCTAACAAGGCAGAGCTTGCAGCTGCCCCTTGGGAGGGTGGGACAAGCAAGGCCGAAGGAAACATTGTTTAAGTTCAAGGACGCCCTTGCCTCAGCCCATCCTTTGCCTTCCTTTCTGACACGTCCGAAACATCACTGGGAGATCTGTCGTGAACCTTAAGATCCCATTTTTCTGATTAAGCAATGTATGTCGGTTGCATGACGAGAAAGCCAAGTCGGCTTTCCAGAAATTGAACTAGGCAACAGGGACGCTGTGATTGGATCTGACTTCACTGTGGTTCGCTTACTGGTCAAGAAGCTTCACCATTCAAACAGCCCACAACAGGGGTGTTCATGGGTACAACATGCCTGCAATGTCTTGGGATAAACAGTAAATCGCCCCCAAAGACATGGGCGCATCTAAACTTCCAGACTGCAAATGTGACCTCGAGGAGAGGTAGGATGGAAAGACATGATGCAGCTCAATGGCTTTAGAGTCAAGGACTCTGCAATCAGAGGATGTAAAGCCGCCCTGATGACTGTCCTTCAAAGTGACGGCAGAGGCAGGCTCGGGGCAGGCATGAGAAGCCGGAGGAGATGGAGGTAGAAATGCGAGTAGCCAGTCTACGAACCAGGAAGGTCCGCGAGCCTGCAAGAGGAGCAGCGCCAAGTGCTCCTAAGGACTTTGACCTTGGCATCCTCCTGCTGTCTACGGCCCCTCTTGACCCAACCTCCCTTCCCTGGAAGAACGCAGCCTCATTCGATTGCGGTTCAGCCTCGTTTTATCCCGCCCACCTTGTAAAGTCTTATTTCCAAATCTATGTCATGTTTCTGGTTACTGGGAGCAGAGCTTCGGTGTCTTCTGGAAGGATCCAGTTAAGGCAAGGAGTGGGGTCTCTTTCCCCTAGAACCTCCAGAGAGACACAAACTCCCTGAGGGGCTTGATTTCAGGAATTCTGCCCTCGGACTGTTCTAGAACTCTTTCAGAGCAGCCTCAGGAGTGAGCCCCCCCCCCAGAAGCCTGAGCTTTACATGGGACTGTCTGCCTCCCTCCTCCCTTTGGCTGGTAATCATTTCTTCTTTAAAGGCCAACGTTCAATTTTTGGCTCATTTTTACTTAATTTTAAGGTAAGTTAAGCGGAAAGGCATATTCTGTTGTACAGCGGTTGCTCATTCTTACGATGGAGGCTGAATTCCTGGGTACAATGACAGCTTTGATAATAGGTTTATAGCTAGAAGCTTCATTGTCCTTCTCCATCCAGGCAGCACTGTCCCCAGGTAGCTTTTCAATGATGCTGCTGCTCTGGGTTGACCTCTCTGTGGGTTCTTGAGTTTGACCTCTTGATGGTAAAGATGGTTCCCAGACAGCTTGTATCTGATCTCACACGCTATGTCCAAAATCAGGAGCAGTTACTGACAGCATCTTGGGTTTTCCTGCCTCCCTCCCTCACTCCTTCCCTCCCTTCCTCCCTCTTTTCCTTCCTTCCTTCCTTCCTTCCTTCCTTCCTTCCTTCCTTCCTTCCTTCCTTCCTTCCTTCCTTCCTTTTTTCTTTTCCTCCTCCCTCCCTCCCTCCCTCCCTCCCTCCCTCCCTCCCTCCCTCCTTTCTTCCTTTCTTTCTTTCTTTCTTTCTTTCTTTCTTTCTTTCTTTCTTTCTTTCTTTCTTTCTTTCTTTCTTTCTTTCTTTCTTTCTTTCTTTCATGTCTACAAGTAGATGTGGATGTAGATATGGTATATGTGGTGTGTGTGTGGGGGGTGTGACTGCAGTGTGTGTATATGTTTATGGGCTCATGTCTGGGCATGCATGTGGAAACCAGAGATGGATATCAAATGTCTTCTTGATTGTTTCCCACCTTACATACTGAAAGAGGGTCTCTTGCTGAACTGGAGCTGGCCAGTTTAGTTAGGCTCACTAGCCAGACGTTTGGGGGGTTCCTAGTCTCCTCCTCTTAACCAGTTGAATTACAGGCTAGCCAAGCTCACTTACAGGGTCTCCAAGCTCACTTCCTTGAGCTTGTGCAAAAAGGGGTAACTAGCTCTCTGGCCATCTCCTCAGCCCCTTACATGGCTTATCTGTCTAAGAAAAGTATTTTTTCTAAACTTTCTGGTGGGTTTTCCTGTGGCTTTTATGGACAAGAGCTCAATGTCACGGTCAGTTCCGTCGGTTAGATTAGGAAAGCGAGTGCTTTGCTTTCTGAATCTGTAGTGTTGACAACAACCAAGGGCATTTGGTGGGGGAAGTTATCCAGCAACGCCAGCCAGGGTCCTACCAGGCATTCTGGGGTGGGCACGGCCCTGCATCATCCAGTCACAGTGACCATGTCAGGATCAGTCACCCTCAACATCTGAGACGAACTTGTTGAAATAAGGACACGTGCACCCCACCCCAGGAAGCACATATAGAGGCCCCAATCCACATGCACTCTTCAAAGCAGCACTGGTTTGGATCATCTTTAGCGTGTTCCCTGTCTTGACACCTCCAGGGAAGTAAGAAACCAGCGCCACAGTGCTCGCCAGCTTCCTAGAGATATACTCACGCCGTGATGAGCAGCAAAAAGAGAGGAGGGAAAGGGGAAGCAGGCGGTCTTTTCCTCGGCCACACTTTGTCCTCTAGTCACAGTTGGGGAAGGCTTGCATCCGGGTGTGGAGTGTACTCTATGGTTGCTTGTGTGGGTCATGTAATCTCTGTCCTTTGTGCCCCTGGGGGCTCTGGGTCTTCATGAGTGATGACTTCTGAGCAGGGTTTGCTACTTGGCTTCCTTCGCTTTGCGTTCTGTGACTCATTGCCTTGTTCGTCAGCAAACCCCACTGTCTCCCTGGGCAGAGAGCTCGAGAGCGCGCATCCAGAGTCAAGTCCTGCAGTGGCAGCACCCAGTCCTCCCAGGCCTGCTTTGTCAAGGGGCTTTTGGATGCTTCCTTCAGCAGAGGTGGGGATCAAGGCTAAGCCAGCAGCTTGTGCGTGTCCAGCCACGGAAGAGCTGCTGACTAGAGCCGAGCAGACAATGAGCGCTCCTTTTTGCCTTGAAAACCGATTAGATCACCCTTCACCCTGACGCACCTCCCAGGGCTCGCATGGAAAGACCGTGTGTTCCTGAGCTCATGAGCAAGAAAAGACTTGCTTCCCTCGCTCAGAGGATGTTGGCTGGCTTTGGCAAATCAAAGTATGAATTGTTTAAAGGATTTGTCTTTACGGCCCTCGTAGCTTGAAAGACAGGGAGGGAAGGAAGGAAGGAGGCAAAAAGAAGGTAAAAAGATCATAAGACCCTGAAACTTGGTAGCTGCCCACTGAGCGTTTCCTGAGTAAACATAAGTGATTTCAGGATAAAGTGCCTTGGGTCTGATTTCAGATTCAACCAAAAAGGAATGAATCCTTTTTTTTTTTTTTTTTTTTTTTGGGTAGGGGTCGGGGGGGGGGGGGAGACTTAGACCTCCCTTGCAGATCCAGGTAGGACGGCATTGAGTGCCAGGAGAGGAGAAGGTTGGCTTCCTGTGGACTCCCGCTTCAGAGCCCGACGCCAGTCCTCTCCATTCCAGAAGGATGAGGTCATGAGAAGGCAGGTCCCCACCCTCAGAAGCAGTGCTAATGTAGCCTCTGTCAGAAAGCGGAGCCACCTAATCGAGTGGGCTCCGGCCGCCGAGGCATTCTCCACACTAGGATGGGGCAGGTGGGAGCAGACATGCAGGCACGGACACCCACAGGGTTGTGGGGTGGAGGGCACTCACTGCAGGAGAGGCAGCCTGGGAACCCCAACCTTGCTATGGGTGCCGGGTTACACTTGCTGTCTCCCTTTCACTTTCTTGCATAAGAAAGTTTTGCATGCCAGAACTTGATGGGGGTTTAAGGAGAGATTGGCAGCCCAGCCCAGTCAGAGAGGCCGAGAGAGGCCGAGAGAGAGAGAGAGAGAGAGAGAGAGAGAGAGAGAGAGAGAGAGAGAGAGAGAGAGAGAGAGAGAGATATGCAGCTTTGGGACAGACACAGCAGGAGCTGGGTTGTCTTGAGCCAGGACTGAAAGACAAAGGGGAGCCCTGCAGGGCCGCCCTGCCACTCGCTGATTTGTTAAGTCCAGTGCTGCCTCGGCCTGCGGCCTGCGTCTGTCCTCCTGCTACCAGGCCGGAGGAGCACCGGCTTCTGGTTGTTCTTAGGACTTTTCATTCTCTTTTTACATTTTCCTGAGTGTGTGTGTGTGTGTGTGTGTGTGCGTGCGCACATGTTTATATGCTCGAGCACACGCGTCTTGGGGTGGGCATGTGAGCACCTGCACATGCAGAGGTCTCAGGTTAATACTGGGATTCATTCTCGACCATTCTACTTTCTCCTCCTTGAATTTGGGATTCTAGCCAAACCTGCAGAGAGGACTGGCCTAACCAGCTGTGTGGCTATTCCCAGTGACACCACACCCACCTGACATTTTACCTGAGACCTGAGCGTCCGAGCCCCAGTCCTGTTGCTCGTGTGGCAAGAGCAATGATCCTGAGCCATCAACCAAGCACATTTGAATTTCTGACTTGGAAACGCCAGGCAGACTGTTATGAAATTCACACCTTTGCAGTTGCTATGAACTATGGAAACACGTTTAGAAAGCTTCACTGTCTTGCCCTTCTCTTGGTCACTGGATCCCCCATAGCCTTGTGCAGGATGGGAGCTGATGGAAGGCAGTGCATCCCCATTGCTGGGGCCTCTGTTGCTAGGGGCATCTTTAATGCTGTTGCTAGGGGCATCTTTAACGCCCCAGCTGCGGCTTCCGTCATTCCTACCGCTGCTGCAATCCTGCTGACTGCTTCCTGTAGGGCTTCGACGATGACCACTACCCCTCCACACAGCTGTGTGTCAGCGACACGTGATTGACATGCCGGCTGCTCCCCATTTCATAGACGGGGTTAGACAATTTAAAAACTTCAATTTGAGTAGTTATTGGTTCATGGGTATTTTAAATCAGCTATCTAGTTTGAATATCTCAACTTACTGCAGAACCAAAAAGTTCTGAAACCCTGTAGCATCTGCCTGCATAGTTGCTGATAATTCATGACCGAAAGGCATGTAGCGAATGTTGCAGTTCGCCTGCATGGTTACTGATAAACGATCATCAAATAGCTTAAGGGAACAAGGATTTATTCTCTTACGATTACTGTTACAGTTACAGTTCATAGTCCAGCTTGACAGGAGAGCTCACACCAACACCAGGGCCGAGGGAACTGGCCACACCATCTCTACGTAATGGCTGAGAGAGGGACGATCCTTACTTGCCAGACCAGCATGTCTGGCCGAGTGTACACAAGGATGCCAACTCCTTCAACCAGCTCTCCATCTTTTATTCCAGGGCCCAATCCTACCCACCATAGACTGGGCCCTCCCCATCAGCTAGACAATCTCCTCCACTAATGTGCCCAGAGCTCAAACCCTCAACCATCAAGTTGACACCCTGCCTAACTATGACACAGAGCAAAGGGTTTTATTCTGATTTATAATTCTAATTACAGTTCCTTGTCCATCTTGGCGAGAGGACTCAAACCAATATCAGAGACCAAGGGAACGGCCACACCATATCCACACAACTGCTTGGAGATGGACAATCGTCATTTTCAGACCAGCATGTCTGACCAAGTACGCAGTAGATTCCACCTTCCTTAGCCAGCTCCCTCCATCTTGCCCACCTGTCCGGGGACTAGTCCCTCCCACCATGGGCGGGGCCTTCCCATCAATCAGACAATCTTCTGCGGGTTTGCTCAGGGCCTCACTCAGCTACTGATTCTTTACAAATGTGCCCAGAGCACTAAACTTTCAACTACCAAGTCAACACCTGTATCTAATTATGACGGGCCCCATTTTGAGCACTTTGATCATGCCACAAGTAGAGACTTCTATATCTGATACTCAGCTAGAGGGCTCGCTGTCAAAATACACAGAAACTCCCTGAGCACTGTCTTTAGTTTCCTCACCTGTTGCTGTGTAAAACACTTGACCCCAGTGACTTAGCGAGAGAAGGTTTAGCTGGCTCGCCCTTCCAGGCACAGTGCGTCATGGAGATGAAGTCTCGGCAGCAGGAATCTCGATCAGCTGCTCGTGTCCCATCCACAGCGTGAGCACAGGATAGCTGCCTGCCCGCTCACCTGCACCATCTCTGTACAGTCCCAGACCACCTGCTTAGGAAATAGCCCCGCCCACAGTGGGCTGGTCCTTCCCACATCAATGAGCGCAATCAAGACAGTCCCTCGCAGGTGTGTTCAGAGGCCAGCGCTAATCTAGAGCGTCCCTCTCGGGTGAGTTCAGAGGTCTGCCATCCTCAGGTGTCAGTCATCATAGCCCCTCCTGCAGCCAACATCAATTCCGCTCAACCGTACGGTCCCCAGAGCTGCAATGGCACCGGGTGACCATCATCATCATCTTACCCAGGCCTTCATTTCCACCTTTGCTCCCCCTAATGGGACTGGTCATTCTCCCTAGAAAGCCAGAATAATTTTGAAAATTGTCATGAAATTGCTGTAGCTTCCTGCTAAATTAGGGATCAATGCCACGTCCCATAGTAAAGCGCACAAGGACCCATGGGGAGCGGGATCTTTCTTGGTTAATGATTCAACTCCAGGCAATACCCCTCACCTCTCCGTACCCTAAAACCTCAGGCCTGTCAACTGTTTCCTAGTGGGGTTCCTCTGCTAAGGTCGTGCCTCTTACCCTCAAGGGTCTTACACAGCCCCTTCCTGGACAGTCCTGCGGAGCCAAGCAGCTTCCTCCCGTTCTCTGTGGTCCATGGCTGGGTTTAATCCTCCTGGTACGTTTCACTGAGACAGCAGAGGCCAGGCTGTGACCCCGTTAGCAGGAGCATCTCCCCGGAAGGCTGGCAGGGGTCAAGGCTGTCTGGACCCACTGTAACTGGGGCATAGCAGGATGCCTGAGAACAGAAGGTTCTAGATAAGTGTCTGTTGACCTGAAAGGCAAAACTCTAGACATCCTTCTCTCCCAGGTTGTGTTGATGAGCAGCCCAGAGAGACAGTGACAGCCAGGAGAGCCCTTGCATTTCTTAAGAACCAAAGGGAAAAAAGCATATTTACTCATTCAGTTGTTCTTGAAAAAATGTTTTTGGGGAGGTGGGATGGAGGGGGAATCTGTGACTTCCATTCTCTATTTAAATGTCATGGATTCTGAACAAACCTATTTTGCCACCTCGTATTAATCACTCCTATGAATTACTTATTTTTAATTAAGAGCTTGATTATTAAATGATAAAATCCATTCACGGCATGCTAATATGTTGCCGTCGGCTGAGACAAAGTCCTGGGTCCAGCCAGGGAAGAAGGATTTGCCCTCTGGATGGAGCTGAGTCTCAGTCAGGGAAACACCGGGTCAGTCCACCTTTGTCAGGCTGTGCCCTGCAGCCTGTGGACCCTCGTGGGCTGCCTGTTTTCAATGAGCAGGTCCAAGTCGCTGGAGCGTCTTGGGGTAAAAAGAAAGCTGTCGGGTCTTCAACTTCCCTCAAGTTATTTTTGGATGCAGCGTGTTCATCTGAGCGTCTAGCATCTGCAAGGATATCGGATGCGAATAAAACAGCAGTGGCAACCAGACATGTCTCAGATTCTAAATTAAATTCCACCAGGAACCAAATCAAGGAAGACTGCGAGCCGTGTGGAGCAGGCCTGGAAAAGACAGGAGAGCGATGAAGGAAGAGGAAGCTGGGTACGCGCTAAAGAAGAAAGGAGACTAAGTTCTGAACATTTTTCTTTCTCCCAGCTCCACCCCTGCGGGGTCCTCGAGGACCAAGTGTAGGGACCTCCAAGCAGCTTCCAGCGTGATGACAGCTATGACCGCATGCGTGCAATAGTCAGTTTTCTTTCAGACAGTGCCTGACCATAGTTTAAGGAAGGGAGGAGGGGTTGGGGGGTATGGTCCATCATGACATGGAGTCGGGGGCCGGAGAGCGAGGCAGCTGGTCACGTTGCATCTGTGGGCAGGAAGGAGGGATGAGTATAGGTTCTCAGCTCCTGTGAGATGCTGATACCCACCTTCACTCCTCAGGCAAACCTTTCTAGACACGCCCTCCCAGGTGCACCTGGATACGTGTTACCATGGTGACTGCAGGTCCAGAGGCCTGGACCATGGAGACCAAACAGCAAATGTATTCTTTGCGTTCAGGCGAGTCTGGGCTGCCTGTCCTTTCTTTAGATGAATTCTCCAGAGCTGGCCGCCCTTCTAAACTGGCCGCATACTGGACTTCCCTCATGTTCTGTCAGCTTCGCTGTAACTATGTCCTCTCACGAATACCCTTCTCTCCTCCGCTGACACACTCCCAAATGAAAAATTAATGCAAATGCCTTCAGTGTAGAGAGGAATGCTCTCTGCGGCATGCTTCTGTCCTGAAGCGTGTGTGTGTGTGTGTGTGTGTGTGTGTGTGTGTGTGTGTGTGTGTGTGTGTGTACCAGTGGGCACTGAATACTTATACCTGTAGAGGCCCAAGAGTAACATTGGGAATGACCCTGGATTGTTCTACCTCCTCATTGCTTTGCTCCGGGGTTTCCTGGCTGTCCTCCCCAGGGCCAAAAGTGCAGAGCACCACCATTTCTATCCAGCATTTTTAATGTGGAATCTGGGATCTGAATTCAGGACCTATTGCTTGTGAGACAGAGACTTTAACTCTGAGCCATCTTTCCAGTCCCTCTGGGGTGTTTTTAAGTGATAGGCTCTTACATCTTCATGAATCTCTGCTTCTGTCCTCCAGGGTGGTGTTATTCCCCTGATTTCCTCTCTAGTGTAGACAGTCCTCATCCCCTCGAAGCCCCGTGCTACATCTCTCCAGCGTGTGGGTCCCTGACTGCGTTCATTATGGTTTTGATGCAAAGTGTTAGAACACTTCTTCATCTTTGACTTCGACAACCTCGTGCCACAACTCAGTGTAAGTCCACGGACCCTGCCGGGCCGCTGTCCCGTCTTCAAGGCTGTGCGGATCTGGGCCATTCCATTTGGAACTTCCTGCCATTCGTAATCAGTTGGGAAAGGAGCAGCTGCGGTTCCTCTGTATCTCAGCTGCTCCAGAGTCAAGGCAAGGTGGAGACTGCGGCTCCCTGGGCGTCCAGAGACGGGCAGTGATCTGGGCAATGGTGGCAGTGTGTCTGCCACACATCATGGCCATTCATCTTTCTATCACATGCTGAACTCCCTCAGACCCAGTGTCACAACCGTGTCCCTGCTTATGGTCCAGCGATCCGTTTGCTCTTTACCTGAAGGACATGCTGTCATGCTAACACAGCGTGTGCTGTGTTGGTACTAGAGGGCACTAAAGTGTGTATACATCAAGAATAATTCTGGATTGTTGAACCTCCTCTTTACTTTGCTCTGGAGTTTCCCAGGTTCTGATGTTCCAGGGCCGGCGGTGTAGGCTGCCATGATTTCTTCCTGACAATTTTAACTTGGGATCTGGGGATGTGAACTCAGGTCCTTTTACTCGTGACGCAAAGACTTTAATCTGCATCCCCCGACCCATAGATTCTAATCATTCTACCTCAGTCTGAGTAGATATCATAATCTGTTCCATTTTCTTGGCAGCTGTAATTCCACATGTTCCTTGACTGACAGCTATGGTCTGCATCCTTGGATGGCAATATTTACGCATCCTTCAGGCAAAGCTGTGGTTTGCACTGGGGCGTTTGCATGTGGCGGCAGTGAGAGGCATAGTCTCCATCCTGATGCCAGGCCCGGCTTTCACTGACAGATCAGCCCGCTGCCCGGGGTTGAGCTGTTACAGACGCTAACTCTGAGGGGTTTCGAACACTCCACACCCTCCACCTATCTAGCCAGCACGGTTACCACCCGTCCACCCAGACAGAGGGACATCAGGTGGGAAACACAAACTTCCCGTGGACGTATGACAGAGCCCAGACTTTGATGCGTGCATGTTGGTCAGAGTTGAATACTAACATTCCGTTAATGCCTCTTACAAACGACTTTTCTAATTAAGTGCCTGCTTATTAAAGATGCAATCTCTCACTGCACAGGTGACGCCCGGCTCCATTCCTGTCTCTTTCTGGCTTCATCCAGATGTTGTTTACTAAGACGTGCATCCTCAGAATCAGAGTTTGCCACCAAGTCCCCTGGCCGGTGGCAACCCAGCCGGTTGATGGCCGTTCAATGACTAGGACATCTCAGGGGATCCGTTGGCGCTCCCGTTAGGCAGTTGTGGATTCTCCAGACTGCCTTAACCAGCTGTTACTACTCGGTGGCGCTGAAAAGTCTCTTCTTAATGTCAATGGGTTTGCATTTCAAGGTGAAAGAACTTTCCTGGACCCAAAGGGTAGATAGATATCATGGTTCAAGTCTGGAAGATGAAGGAAATAACTCTCTACTCTGGACTAGGGGAAAGCATTCCCTGTGGAGTTGTGCTATGTCTAAGACAAAGAGGCATCCCAAGGGCTTCCATTCTTTTCCAAATGTTCTGTGTCTATCAAAGAAGGTCAATGGGTGGCCCACTCCTGCTCCCATCCTTGGTCAGGTCCCCACACTCATCCTCAGCCCCCATCCTGTCTCTCCTGTGAACTTCCCTTTTGATCCACCCCTTAAAGTAGCAAAGTTGGAAAACACCCTCCCCGTGCTCCCTGTTCATGAAGATCTTTTTGTCTTTCCTTCAGTGTTGAGAATTGAAGTCGGGGCCTTGCACATGCTAGGAAAGAACTCTGCACCGAGCCATCACCCCATTCCCCATGGGCATTTTTATGGGCTCTTCTTGTCGCTCTGGGATCTCTTAGAATATAGGCTTCCCAAGGATCACAGGGAAGAAGGCTTCAGGCAGTAGGGTCTTTAGAGGCAAGGGATTCAACAGTTTTAATAGAGGTCCCATGCTAACGGAGGCCCAAGAAGGGGCCCCTGGCTGTGCCACTGAGTCCTGAACCCTCACTAGGGTGGAGGACTCAGAGGGAGGTTGGGCGCTCACATAAGTGGATGCTGCAGGGAATGGGAGGGAGGAAGGGGAAGGCACTGGGAGAGTGAGAAAGAGGGAGGTGAAAGGAAGGGGAGAAGGGGGGAGAGTGCAATGGGGGACGACAGGGGAGGGGAGGAGGAGGGAGAAGACAGAAATGCCTATTGAGCTCGTATGATTAGGAAAAAAATAAAATGTGGGAGGAAAAAAAGAATATAGGCTTTCTTTTGCTCGGTCAGAAAGTATCTTTCTCCAGCCTTTAGAGGGATCATCACGTGACCCAAACATAGTTTGGAAACGTAACTCTTCACCCTGAGTCAGCTCAGTTCTTTGGCTAGAAAGCAACGAGGTTGAGCAAGGTCTCTGGTTCTTTCCAAGGGAAGCTGTTCCTTGGCGCAGGGAGAAGACGGCACCATAGGAAGGAGTGGAGATGGATGCAGGCAGTCCTGGCCCCTCCTCCTCCTCCTTTTCTTCTTCCTCATCTTCCTCTTCCTCCTCCTCCTCCTCTCTCTCTCCTGCTCCAGAGCAGTGCATCCCTTGTCGCCCAAGGGAAGCCTCATGTTCACAAATCCCAGACTGTGGCCTGGTGCTGGTCGTTGGTGAAATGCCTCCGATGCCTCCGTCGTTATCGAGTGTCATGGCTTGAATGCGCATCGTCCGCCATAGGCTCATGTGCTGCATTCTGACCAGTGTTACTACTTGAGAAGATCATGGCACCTTCAGAAGGTGGAGCCTTGGGCTCCCTCACCCCTCCTGGGACTCCACATCTAGAATCCACGGCTTCCTCCTGGCTTTTCTTTCACCCCTCATGCATTCCATGCTTGGAGTCTATGAGTGCTCCAGACTCTTTCTCCTCACCGATTCACGTCCGTGAGTCCCATTCTTTCTCTCCTTGAGGTCGTTTAGCCCCGCCCTGTTTCCATCAGCCGTCTGCAGCTAGCTCTCTCTGCCTCTGGGATGCCTACAGTGACCCGAGCCACCTCTGGCTTCTGCCAGCCAGCCATGCCCTTCCTGCCGTGCCACAGAAGCTCACTTACCCCTGCCTCTCGTCACACCTTCGCCAGCATTGCGAGCACACGTCACCACATCTCCTGCCACGCACAACTTTTTATTTGGGTTGGGGATTGACTTCACGACCTCACCCTTGCGAGACCAGTGCTTTCCGATCAGCCCCTCACCTGTGCTTTTGTGGCGCCATCTGATTGACACAGGTCGTGGATTCAGGCGCATTCCTTCCCTTGCTGCATCTCCTCGATGAAGCTGCAGGTCCGTGTCGACTTCTCTCAAAGAGTTGTATTTTATGCTCACTGGCCAGCAAATCTAGACTTTCTCAGCGAAACCCCAGGCCGACAAGAGACCCTGAGCATCAAGCAAATGATCTAACGTGCACCTGAGACAGGACAGGTGCCATGATTCCGTGGTCCTCTGATCCCCCTAAGCATTCCTATGCCCTCACATACACCTATACCCACACATGCAAACACACACACACGCACACATGCACACACATGCACACACACACACACACATGCAAAAATACCTAAGTGCACATGAGGTAGAGGGTCACTCCTATTGATAGTTGACGCTCTGTCTGTCCCGCTTTTCCACTTTTCCATGAAAGCACTGCAAAGGGAAGGAAAACAGAGGAAAAGACATTGGAGACTGCAAGCTATGACTTCCATTAAGACAAAAACCGATTTCAGCAGAAGTGTCTGTCATAAGCAGGTGGAGCTCAGTGCCAGGATAGCTGGACTCCTAGGATTCCCCCTGCACCCCATGCCTGCTTCCACCTGTAAGTTCCTACCCCCCTTCTTCCCCCAGCAGCCTGGGTCACCTCTTCTTCCCCCAGCAGCCTGGGTCACCTCCTGAGATATCTCTGGGCCATCCGTTTGGGAGGAGAACAAAGTGGACCCACAGTCACACATGAACATGTGGCCATGTCAAGGTGATAGATACCGAAACCGAATGGGACAAATAAAGGACCATTCATGCGAGGCAGCAGTCAGGCAGGATTCCTGCGCCACGTGTCTGGCAGCTCCTACCACACCGCAGTGAGAACAGAAGGTGGTCTCCAGATTGCCCTCCAGCTGGAGATTGGTGGAGAGCAGTACTTAGGGGTCCTGGGTCCTTGTACCTTTGACCCACCCAGAGGGGCGAGGAGTGGGATCCCAGGATCGCTTATCTTCGTTCTTGCTTCATTTTCAGGATGAGCGAGCTGCTCTTTGGAAGACTGTGTCAGATGGGTTCGTGTTAAATATATTCACTCTGGGATCCCACACTAGGCCCTGACACGGGGTGTCATTGGAACCTCAAGTGTCAAGTAATTAGTGTCTGACATTGGGGTTGGAATGCACAGGATGTCCCAGACCAGCAATGAGCTTTCTCTTTAGAGTAACCTCTACCCAAAGGTCTTCATTTATATTACCTTGGAAAACATACCTGATTGGGAAATTCATTCCTACTCATTGTTAAATTTAATGCACGCAATGGTATTTGCATTGAAAGCTACGTGGAGGGGAATTGGAACCTCCTTCTCCCACAGGGGTATCTGTAATTGATATCTGGGCCAGCCACCATGGGACAAACAAAACCAGAAAAGGGGTTAGACAAGCAGACCAAAGCGAAGCCTGCTAGATTCAAAGATGTGGAATTGATCTGAAATCAGAGCAGATGATTATTAAGCCCATGGATGTTAGTAAGTACAAACCTCACGCAGACAATATTCTTCTAATCCTAAAGAATGTTAGAACGGGGGCATGTTTGCTTTCAGAAGGAAATGCATTTAGCAAAAATAATTCTAGAAGATACCCCAGCTCCTTCTTGAAAACCTACCAGAGGGGGTCCCTCGCCTGTGTACAAGGAAACTATCCCCCTTTGAGCCGGGTCACGTGTTGGAGGAATAGAGTAAACGTTACCAGCTACTGGAAAGCAAAGGCTGTGCAGGAGAGGGGCGGGAGGCAAGGGGCAGGGTGGGTCATGGTGGAGGTGAGGGTCCAGAGAAGGTCCCGGGGAGGTCATGGCGCATGATGTGCCGGCCACGGGAAAGATGCGGGACATGGTAAAGATGTGATGACAGTCTGAGCCAAGAGGAAGGTGGGGGGGATCGCGGTGAAGGATGAAGACAAGATGGGACATGAAGGGGATGATGGACAGGCGCATGCAGATCTGCCATGAGCTCCACGTGGCTCCTTGTTTGTCCTCACAATGTGCTGAATTTGCATCCAGGGCATTCTCGGCTCTGCTTTTCTTATTGTGTTGAGACAGGTGTCCTGGGGTCTAATGTGCTATTTTACTCTTTCTGCCCCGAGGGTGACCTTGAACTGCTGTGCCTTCAGCTACCAGAGCTGGTTGCAAACATAGTTCCCAGGCCTGGAGCCACATAAAATATCCTGTGTGAGTCACTGAAGTCAAGCGTCCAGCCAGTGACCAGAACCTACATGAGATCTTTAGCTTTCCTGGATTCTTCCTTTGTAAACTTAAGGCAGCATGCTTTCTGAGCATTTCTCTGATTCATGTGTATCTGCAAATGTTTACATTTTAAATAAATTCACCTTATAGCCCAGAAATCTCACATGGCGATATAAAGTGTCCTTGGATTTCTGTACGGCAAAATTCTCCCCATGTTTTTAAACAAATCTCCTTCAGAACATTCCAGCACCCTAATCCTTGTCAGACCAATTTTAAAATTCTATTTGGCGAGTTTCTTTTTTTTTCCTTAGGAGTTCATTTATACTTGCTCCTTGAAATAAAATTGTTGATAAGTAGACAACTGAGTAACTGATGAATCAAACATCAACAACCACGGTACCTGTCTGGTATGGTGGTTCAGGCCTTTAATCTCAGCTGTCTGGGAAGCTGTGTCAGAAGTTACAGGCTCCAGAACAGCCTGGGTTGCAGTATGAAGTCATACAGGTAACTTAGTAAGGCCCTGTCTCAAGGGAGCAAAGATTGAGCGCTGGAGAGATGACTCAGGGGTTAAGCAGAAGGACTTGAGTTCAGACCCCAGGTCCACATAAAAATGCCCAGGGGAAATAGTAGCAACTTGTACTTCTGGCTTTGATGGGCAGAGCCTGGGAAATCCCACAGCAAAGCAAAAAAGAGGTAGAAGGATTCCAGGATGATTCCCAAAGTTACCCTTGGTCCACTGGGACACACAGTGCCCTCTGATACACACACACACACACACACACACACACACACACACACACACACGCACACAAAGAATCAAAACATAAAATACATTGGAAAGACAGTTGCGACACCGCTCAGAATGTTTGTCTAGAATGTGTAACTGAGTAAAGTCTCTCAAAAAATAAAATGTCTTCAAATTCATGTTTCTAGGCTTCAAGGAAAAAAAAATGCCAGGCACCCAATTTTCCCTTTATCTTGATGGCTGACTCTGGTCTCCAAAGTACAACGACCAAAATAAAAACTTAAAAAAATAAATAAATAAAGAGTGAGCAGAAAAGGCCCTTGTCCTCTTCAAGTTGCCGCAGACCACGGGATGCAGTTCCCGTCCTGGCCTGTGTGCCCGGACACTCGCGCCCGGAAGGAAGCCAGGCTCCAGAAAGACCTGGCTCCTCTCGCTGGGATTTGTGGGAGTGGGGGCTCACTAATGCCGCCCCTGCTGCTCCCTCTCTCTCTGAAGGGTTAGCTCACCGGACAGCAGTGGCCACAAAGAAGGACTCTCGCAGGCCTGGGCCGCTGCCCGGTTCCCAAAGAATGAGTCATCCAGGAGCAATTAATTAATAATGAAAATGGCTGATTTATAACCCAGCCCATCCAGAAGAGAGAGTGCGTGTGTGTGAGGATGGTGGTTTTTCTCATTAATTGTCAAACCTGAGTAATTCACCACCACCACCAACTGGTGTGTTAGAAGATTGCCGGGCGCGCAGGTCACCTGCCTGCATGTCCCCCACCTCTGACTGTGTGCTCCCCAACCTCGCCCTGCGGTCAGCCACCCCATCTCACAGCCTGTGCTGAACCCAGCTAGTGCCCGCTTCCTGCAGGATTCTCCTCCTCCTTTCTCTCAGCCTTTCTCTTTGCCCGTTGATTCCTTTCCTTGGTTCTGGATTCTTCCACAGCCTTTGCAACCTCTCTGATTTCTATCTCCTGTGGTATAACTGGCTGCGGTATCAATTTCACATTGACGGCTCATCATAGTCTGGGCATTTTAATTTTTTTATTATTATTTATTCAATTATGCATGTGTGTGTGTGTGTGTGTGTGTGTGTGTGTGTGTGTGTGTGTGTGTATGTATGTGTGTAGAGCCACAGACGAATTCAGGAACCACCATGGACGCCTCCACCTCCTCCTTGTTTACTCTGCCCTGGGATTCACAGACTCCGCCTACCAGGACCAGAAACGCAGGCCGCCCCCCGCTTCCGCCCTGGCGTCTATAAGTGGGGTCTAGGATCCAAACTCAGGGCCTTCCGCTTGCAAGGCAGAGGCCTAACCCCTGAGCCACCTCTCCAGCCCCTAGTCTGGGCATTTTTGCAGAGAATCAGTGGTTGCGTTAAGCTCTGAGCAAGCCTGCAGGACAGCGTGTAATTAATGAGGGGAGATACAGACCATGTGGCCAGGATTTTCCCTGGTCAGCTTGGGTAAGATGGAGGGGGTGGTGCAGAAGGTGGCATTCGTAGGCATACTTTGAACGGACACGTCTGGCAAATGAGGACTGCCCCTCTCTCAGCCGTCCTGTAGACACGGTGCAGTCAGTTCCCTCGGCCCATGGTGTTGGCGTGAGCTCTCCTGCTAAGCCGGACTAAGAACTGTAATCGGGCCTTGATACGTCAGAATGAAACCTCTTGTTCCCCTTAAGTTGTTTGGCCGTGAATTTACCGGGATGCTGCAGGCTCGCTGACGTCCCTTGAGCCTCTGCTGCCGGCTTCCCTCTCTTCCCGGCTCCGTGCTTGGTGCAATTTGCGGAGCTCGGGGCTGCACGCTTGACTCACCAGAATGGAGTCTGACGGTTGTAGAGGCTGAAAAGCTCAAGGTCGAGTCACTGGTCAAAGTCTCTTTGATGCGACCCACGTGGCAGAGACCAGGGGGACAAGCTGGCAAGTGACCCCAGGGTCAACTCGTCTGGTGACTCCTTATTCCTGTCGCATTGAGAACACCTGAAATCTGAATGGAGTCAACTTGTAGCTTAAACTGCAAGGAAGTCAGAAGCATCTAAACCATGGGCCCCCTCTCCATCCTTCCTCCTCTCCCATCCTTCCTCCTTCCAACACTGGTGGCTATTGTTTCTCCCCACTGGGAATACTTTCCTTGTTCACGACTTCCGGAAGCCTCCCACATTCTTTGGTTCGTGCCCCCTGCGGCAGGTCTGTTGCCTTCCCATGCCCTACTCAGGCTCACACACATGCGCACATGTCCATACCTACACACATGCCCCTCCTATACACACACGTAAAAACCTGATGCAAGGAATTGCCAAAGACCAAAATCTCTCAATAAAAGAGAAATGGTGTCATCAAAACTAAGCAAAAGACTCCAGACAACAAAACCAAACCAAACCCAATGTCAGCAGAATCAGAGGAGAAAACAACACAAACGTGTTTTTAGCCACTTGGAGCTTTAAGCTGTGGTTGTATGAGAAATGCCCAGAAAAGTCCAAAGTATGTCATGTAGGGGACGTTTTTGTATCTAGTCCTATTCCCCAGGGAAAAAATAAAACTCGCAGAGAAAAAGACCACTGGCAGAACCTCAATTAGTATTTTCTCCTTTATTTCCATTTTATTTACTTATTTGAGGAGTTAGTGAAAGAAAGCATTGACATGCGCGGTAAGGTCCACAGGTGGAGGTCAGAGAACAGCTTCCAGAATTCAGTTCTCTCCTTTCACCATGTGGGCTTCTGGGGGATTGAACTCAGGTCTCCAGGTTTGGTAGCAAGCTGTTTACCTGCTAAGCTATCTCGCTGGCCCTCCTTTGCATTTTCCAGCGGCCGTTTTTCTAAAGGAAAAAAATGAATGCATTAGTAATTCAAAAATAGATAATTAAGTCAGGATGAAGTGAAAGATGTGCTCAGAGTGATGGGAGCCAGGAGAGAGGGACCAAGAGTGGGGGCGCCAAGGGGTAGAGCAATGTGGGGGGGGTTCCTCATATAGAAATTCGCTATTATACCATTGCAATAAGCTTCGTTCGGTGCAGATATTAAACCTTCATGGTCTGAACATGCTTTTGTACAACTGAATAAACAAAAGAATATTATTGATAATACTCTCCAGAGGAAAAGCTTCATATCTCTTCACTATCGGGGATGCAGGATTGTGGAGTTGAAATTATCTTCTCAGGCCCGCAGATGAACAAGATCATTGGCAGACCTTTGAGAGCCTGGAGAAGCCAGGGCTATAATGCTAAATAATTCCTTAGACACGGGAAGAGAGCAACCTTTTTTTTTCCCCAGAAGATTCGTGTTTGTGCTGGAGGAGGTTTGAGTCCCTGTCATGGCCCCTTTCTTGCTGGTCTGGCTTGCTTTACGGAGGGCGTCTTTGGAATCAGGAAGAGACAGCGCTGTTCTCTCTGAGACGCACAAATGTGAGGGTCCCTGGCCGCTGTGTTCAACACCGCAGGAGGCTGGGGAGGAAGGAAGGCTGAAGCCTGGGGCAGGGTTAGCTGCAGACAGCAGTCAGTGCTGGGTGAGAGTCCTTGTTGCAAGAGGCTGGAGTGAGTCCAGGCTGCC
This sequence comes from Typhlomys cinereus, assembly GCA_023101885.1. NCBI lineage: Eukaryota > Metazoa > Chordata > Mammalia > Rodentia > Platacanthomyidae > Typhlomys > Typhlomys cinereus. Next base: position 2,205,693 of record JALPQD010000340.1, on the reverse strand, counting down.
CCCAGGACGACACGGCCTGACCTGTCTCAGGAAAATAAAGCAGGAACTAAGAACTCAAGGCAAGAGACTAGTCCCTTTTGGACTTGGTAAGACTTCTTTTGTTGTTCTGCGTATAGGAGTGGGTGTGTACATGGGCGTAGGCGTGTGTACCAGAGGACACTTGAGCATGCGCGCCTGTGGAGGCCCAAGGGTGGCTGGGAATCATCCTGGATTGCTCTGCCTCTTTATTGCTTTGCTCTGGGGTTTCCCAGGCTCCACTCGCAGGGCTGGACGTGCAGCTGCTGCCATTTCTGCCTGGTGTTTTTTTACACCAGGGATCCGAACTCAGGTCCTTTTGATTGCGAAGCAAAAGCTTAACCCCTAAGCCATCTCTGTGGGCCTGTGAGACTTTTCCTGGGGAGATCTTCCTCTGGTTTCTCTTATTGCTGACATACATGCATGACCGAAGCAACGTAGAAACAAGAGGTTTGTTTCAGCGTATGTGTCTCAGTTACAGGAAACAACATAGCAGCGCATCGGAAACCAAGGGGCCTGGGCACACTGCTTCTGGAGGAATTGCTGAGAGGAGGATGATGGATACCCACCATCGTTAGCCAATTTCTAACCAGTTTGCTGGTCAGCTTATCCACCTGCCCAGAGAATGGCTCCATTCACCACAGCTGGATTTTCCCATAGCAATAAGACAATTTCCCACATGCTTGCTCAGGACTCGGCTCAACTAAGCTCTTCACAGATTTGCCCAAAGGCTCAGCCTCAACTGCCAAGGTGACATCTGTCACCTAATGGCTGCGGATGTGAGCAAACTTCTCTTCACTGCAGGCAGGGCGCCGACGACAGACGAAAGAAACAACCTGGTCATGACTTAGTGAACCAGCGAGTTTACTGGGGCTACTTGGGAGTGTGGGTGATTCAAAGCCATTGCGTCTTTGAAAATCACACCCCTATGGGAGATGTCTCTCCAAAGCTGCATCCTTTGGGGTCCCCAAACAGTTTTCAGGAAGGAAGCTTGAGTCAGTCAGACAGTCTTCCTCCCTTCCTTCCCTCCCTCCTTCCTTCCTTTCCTCTTTCCCTCTCTCTCTTTCTCCCTTTCTCCCTCTTCCTCTCTTTCTCTATCTGTCTATCTGTCTCTGTCTCTATTTCTGACCCTATTTACTTCTCCCTTCTTCCTCCCTGCCTCCCTCCCTCCTTCTCTCTCTCCCTCTCACTTCTGATCTCTATCTTATGTTTCCACAGTTTCTCTATCTCCTTCCTTCTTTCCCTCCCTCCCTCCCTCCATCCCTCCCTCCCTTCTTCCCTCCCTGACTCCTTCTTTCCCTATCTTACTTCCCCCATTAGCAGTTATTGCAGCTTGCATAAACTTGAGGAGGAGCCATGTGAATATGGTAAGCTCCAGAAGCTTCCTGAGCCTTGGGAAGTTGCTCCTTGCTTCCTAGTTGCTTCCTGGGCCTAGTAAGCTGTGCTCTCCTCCTGGGCCGTGTAGGTTTCAGTCACCTCCTGAGTCTCACGATCCCCTTCCTCCCTCTAGGGAGTGAGTGCTCCTCAACATGGAGCCCCGAGGCCTTCTCTGGCTTCTCTTCCTTACACACCAGCCCAACCCTCTTGGACGCTGCAGGCTTTGTCAACTCAGTAGGGGTCCATCTTGGGGTTGCTCCAACATGGCAGATGGAAGTTTTGCCCGGGAGAGATGAAAAATGAAGCACAAAAATCTCTACCCTCTCAGATGTCACGCTCTGAAGTCAGACCTGAGGCAGGTGATAAATATCAGCTGCTACATAAATAGAACCCCCTTGTCTGTCCAAAGTTCACCTCCCTCTACAGACTTTGGGGTGCATGCTAAATCTTCAAGCTGACAAAGTTTCTGAGAAACCCAAAATGCCCTCGAGGAAATTCACAACATAGGACAGCAAACTGACCACTTCAGCATTCACTAAACTCAAATTCTCAGCTTTTCATAGCGAACTGGCAGCCAAGATTAACGTTTTGCCGGCTCCTCATTGAGCGAAAACGATTCATTCCAATCAATTACAAAGACGTACACTTCGTCTCCCACACTATAATCTATATCTTACATTCTTTCAGTCCTTAAACGGAGAGAGTTAGCCAATGACTGTTCCGTTTTGAAGACGTCTTCAAAGAAGAGTGTGTTCCAGGCCCCCCGCGAGATGCCACGTGCCTTCCTCCCTCCCACGCGAACAGCTGGCGCATGTGAGCTCCTCCACGCATCTCTGATCTTCACCCTCTGCAAGGCAAGGTCCCCTGTTCTATGCTGCACTTCCTGCTCTTCAGTTCTTCTGATGTAAGTTCAGATATCAGCACCTTCGGGTCGTCACCTGGTGCTTCCTTCCAGTTATGGGCAAGAGCACTAGAAAGTGGAACGCCTTATAAAGAGAGTAGCACTCTAAACACAGAGGGTCTCTTTTCACATCTAGTTTGTTCCTTCTTCTCTGCCCAAAGAAGGCCACATTAGCTCATGCTCAGGACACTTTCCAGAGGATTCTAGCACAGTTCCACCCAGAAGTCGCTACGAAAGCTTGTCTGTTTCATGACCGCCCTATGCAAACTTCCACCACGGAATTTACTCCGTTCCCTTTGTTGCAGGCGCCTGGGTGTGGGTTGTAGGACCATCTTTGTAGCCATTGAGGAAAGTCTCTCAAAGACAGCTGGGAGGCTGTTGCTGGGTGGGTCATGTCTGCAGACCTCAACGGACATGCTCCTGCTTACAACTCTGAGCAACTGATGGAGCCCCCAAGCCTTTGATCTGCCTACTCTGAGCCAGAAAAATACCAGAGAAGTCGGCCAGTTTGTGCTCCTACAGAGCAATTTCTAGCATGTCCGAAAGGATGATGTGCATAAATGACCTTTGCTGCCCAAGGGGCCCCAAGGAACACAGGAGAGAAAGAGAGAGAGAGAGAGAGATGGAGAGAGAGAGAACCATGGAATGCCAGTTTTCTTACAAGTTGCCCATGCAGACAGGCATTCCCCACCTCCTCTCCCCATCTCTGGCATGTCTAGCAACTTTTTCCTTTCGATCACTACCTTGCATCCTCTCCCTTTTCCCCTCCCAGCCCCATGAGTCCTGGTGGTCTTGGCTCACCTTTCCCTTGTGCAGTCACAGGAGTCAGAAGATTTTTCCCTCTGTGCCTTTAAGAAGTGATGGAGTAAAGCAGACACCTCATTGCATGTGCAGACGTATTTGTGCATGTGTGTGTGTATGTTGACATGTGTGGATAGGTGTGCAGGCATGTGTTTGCACACACGTGTGGAGGTTAGAAAGCAACCCTGGCCAGGCACTGTCCCTCAGGTGTCACCATCCCCTGTCGTTTTTGAGTCGGGCTCTCTCGTTGGTTTGGAACTGTACCAAGAGGCTGGACCAAGTGCACAGTGAGCCGCGGGGATCCGCTGGCCTCTGCCTTGCCGGTGCTGGAATCGTAGGCACGCACCACTGTGTCTGAATTCTCCCCGGCTTCCAGAGATCAAACTCAGGTCCCTGTGCATGTAAGGGAGGAATTTACCAGCTTTACCGGGTGAGGCATCTCCACAGCCCACATCCTGACCTTTTATCCACACAACACAGAGACAGTACACAGGTGCTTAGTCTCCCAGTTCTCTGTGTTCATTCCATTCCCTTCATCTCCAGAACAGATACGGAACTCAGCCTGGCCCTCGCCAGTCCCTGCAGCAACTTTCAGAAATGTCTGAGTATGTGCATTGCTAGACAACCTACTGCGCTGTCTGCAATATATGTGTGTGCATATGTAGAGGGTATCATCCTTTGTACTTTTGCTTCCTTTCATAAAATAAGGTGAACACCTCTCTGGTAAGAGCCTGTATTAGTCAGGGTTCTCTAGAGCCACAGAATCAAGAGAATGAATATATAAAAAGGGAATTTATTGAATTGTCTTATGAGATAGGGCTCAGGTGGTCCAACAGTGGCTGTCATAGCTGCTCCGTCCAGTAGTCCAGTGGGTAACGGTTGAAGGCTGGAGAATTCTTGGAAAGTCTTTAGTCTCGTTGAAGGTTTGGAGGGCTGGAGGGTCAAAGAAGCAAAGCGGCGGAAGAGAGTTTTCTAACACAGTTTCAGAGAGTCTCTCTTCCAGCTCTTCTCTTCTATGGCTTCTTTTATCTAGTCTGCTACTAAGAGGTTCCAATCAGATCAAGGCTGGTCCTTGTATTGTAAATATATTGATCCAGACAACCTCTTCAGGTGGTCCCTCAGTTATGCCGGGTGTGGTCAAGTTGACCCCCAGAAGTAACTATCACAGAGCTTAACATCTGCAAGGACCGGATTGCTTCTCCAAATGTCAACTGAGGCAGAACTGCCCCGACCAGAGGTGCTATGCTGATCTTCCTGTGTGCCACGTGGATGAACCTTCATTTCTTTATTTCCTACAGAAATGCTGCTGTTTTTGGTTTTGCCAGTTGACTTAGCTTCTGCTGAAGGTCTTACCCACATAAGCACGAAAGCTTCTCTGCAATTTAGAGAGCCCAGAGAGGAGCAGGGGCATGACCAGACATTATCTTCTGGACATCCAGGGTTGTTGCATCCAAGATTTCACTGTAGCTATGCTTATTTCCACAAGACCCACATGGGATGTGTCCTACCATCATGTTACCATGGAAAGGGAAAGATCTCAAGAGGCCCTCTGCCTCCCTGGGAGACTGATGAGGGTCACTGCTGATGGGGGATGTTTTCCTCAATGATATGCACATTGATGCTTCAGCACCTGCCATCAAAGGTAGCCCTGATGAAACACAGTGGGTCACTTAGGCCGAAAGACATGAAAATCAGAGGAAGCCTGGCAGGAAAAAAAAAGGAGGAGGGATAGGATGGGGGATTAAAGTGTGAAAATATAGGGTTCCCATATGTATGTATGAAACACTATAAGAATAAAAAGTAATTCATTGAAAAATAAAAAAAAAGAAAATGTAGCCACCCCCCCCCAAAAAAATTGAACCAATGAATTCTGAGACCAATATAGTCATGGACTGGATCCTGAAAGACTGGGGAAATTAATTTGTATTGAAATGCTTTTGGAATCTATTATCAGTTCTAGTGCATGCATTTGAACACCTTTGCCAATTTGATTATGCCACCTTGTATGTTATGGCACGATTTGCCTATTCAAACTCTAATTGATGGACATTTAGGGCATTTTCAATTTTTTATAATTTCAATAAACTCTGGTGTAATCTGATTTAGTATATGTGTAGTTATGCAATGAATAGGAATTTTCTAGAAGTTAAACTGCCAGCATGTAGGGTTTTCATCGTTTTATGAGCTATCATCAAATTGTTTCTAAAATAATTATGCCGGCATAAGACATGAGTTGCTACAGTGTAAGTGCTTGTATCTGCAACCCTCACTTCTGGGTCCGGGAGATGGTCAACACTTACGTACTCTCTAGCTTGCTTGAAATGAGCATTGATTTCTCATTTAATATTGTCTTTTGTGAATTTCATTATTGCATGCTGAGTAGTCGTTCAAGCATTCTAGAATTTTCTAAACCTTCCTTATTTTCTTCTTGAATCACAGTATCTGCCAGTGCCGTGGCTGATGCTTCCTTGTGTGTTGCAATTCTGCCATTTTTCTTGTAGAACTGGAGGCGACATGCTGGCTATGCAGACATGACAAGCAACAGCAACACTCCATGCACTTGTGCTGCGCATAGCCATGGCCGCCTTCAATTCTGTCCCTTCTCAGAATCAAAACTCCTACCCTGATTTTGATTGTTTTGTTGACTGGTAATAATTTTTCAGTCTTGATCCTTTTATTCCAAATTAAGCAGGTAACTAAATTTTCCCTTTTATCTCATCCAGTTGACAGTGTATCTTGATCTAGCCAGTATATTTTGATTTAGTATGGCTATTGCTATATTTAAATTTACTTATACTCTTATTTTTTCCCATATTTTTCATTTCTGTCTTTCTATTGGACTGACAAAACTTTTTTATTACTTGTCTTTTCCTGATGAGACACAACCAGATAACTTGATACTAAGCATGGCCTTTTGAAATTTTATCTTACATGTTTCATTTAATACAGTTTGAAATAAAGCAATTGCTGTTGCTTTTGAAACACAAAATTTTTAAATATCTCTGGTCAGAATTTTAGTGCCACATTGCATTTGAAAGTGTGTGTGGGGGTGTGTGGTGAATGCATGTTGTGTGGTTATGATATGTATGTATATATGTATGTACGTATGCATGATAAATGCATGGTGTATATATGCATGGTAGGTGTCTGCACATGTGTGTGAATGAGCTATGTGCATGGTATTGTGTATATGCTGTGTGTGAATGGGGCGTGCATATAGTATATGTGTACATGCATGATGTGTATATTCCTGTTGTATGTGTGCATGGTGTATGTGCATGGGAGTGTGTACATGTGTGTGTACACACATAACATGTAGGAATGGTGAGTGCATGCAAGGTTTGTGTGTATGTGCAAATGCACGTTCCTTTCCGATTCACCAGTTTGCTTTTTCTTTTCAGGATTTTTAAGTAATTTGCATTTACGTTACAAAGCCTTCCTGCACACTCATGTTTGAATGACAGTTTAGCTGGCTGGAGAATTCTTGGTTCTGCCGGCAATCTGGGGATGTGAAGCTGTCCACTGGGGCTTGATGGGATCATTGCTGCCTGCTGTTTGGAAACCACAGTGGGCTGTGCGCAGATCACAGCTCTTCATCCTTTTGGATTTCCCACGTAACCCTTGACCTCTTAATTTTATACCTATCTCTTCTTTATTTTTGTAACTTGCATTTAGTTCCTTTTAATTTTATGCGGTATGTACACGCACACACACATGCACATGTGCATGCAGCCGTATGCATGCCATGACATGTGTGTGGCGGTCAGAAGACAATCTGGTGGAGTTGATTCTCTCTCTCCACCTTCACATGGGTCCTGAGAATTGAACTTAGGTCAGTTGCTTAGTAGCTCTTCCATGAGTCGGCTCTTCCTGGTGTGGGTGGGGGGTGGGGAGGGGGGATTGTTGTAGAGTGTGTGTCATGTAATTTTGGGACTGCATTCTAGATGTTTGGAGTTGTACTTTAAGAGAATCTAGATTCCTTTCACATTGAGACAATGCTAATATCCTGTTTGTGTCACAGACAATAGATCTCGTTGGCTGAGCCGAAACTCTGCCTTGGCTGGCTTTGGTCATCACAAGGTCACTTCGGGTGTCCACATCTTCGCTGTGTGATTTTGCTCTGCCTGCACCCTGCACCACCTGAGACCTCCCCTGAGATCGAGTCTGTGGCACACTTCATGGGGCAGGTCTTCAGGCCTCCTCTCCATCCATGTACGGCTCAAGAGAACATTTCCCATCAGTGCAAGGTCATGCAGGAAATGGGAGGGCCCCTTCCTCTACCTTTTCTCCCTGGACATTTCCTGAAACTAATTCCCAGAGATCTCTCGTTTACCCCCAGGTAATAAGTGAGGTTCTCTCTCTCTCTCTCTCTCTCTCTCTCTCTCTCTCTCTCTCTCTCTCTCTCTCTTTCTCTTCCCTAAACTGTCAGCAATTCCACATTATTAAGACATTTGAGACAAAGTGTGTGTGTGTGTGTGTGTGTGTGTGTGTGTGTGTGTGTGTGAATGTGAAATAAAGGTTCAGAGTGATCGAGGAGAAACACTGAATGACCTCTGGCTTCCAACACATACACATGTATACATGTACTTACATGCATATATGTGCACATATATATATTATACACTCAGGACACAGACATAACACAAAAACACACAAGCCATTATAGCTAAAGAGGAGAGTTCCTGCTATCCTGGGCTAAATATTTGTGTCACCCTTTAGGATTCATGTGTTGAAACCTGTCACGATTTGAATGTGAGTTGCCCCCTCCCCCAGACTCGTGTCTGCATCTTCAGCTGATGTCAATGTTGGGAAGGTCATGGCATCTTTAGCAGGTGGAGCCTTGCTGGGGGAAGGCGGGTCACAGGGAGCAGGTCTTGGCGTGGGTGGCCCCACCCTGCCCCTCTAGCAGTGGGCTGCTTGTGCTCTTTGCCCCCAGGACAGATGCAGTTATCTCAGCCACCCCCTGCTTCTGCCACCCACCATGCCCTTTCCATGCCCTTTCTACCATAGCAGACGAAATCCCGTCTGGAGATATAAGCCAAATAAGTCTCCCTTTCCTCCCCTTAGGTTGTGTCTGACTGTTGTCTCACAGCAACACAAAAAGTAACTACGACAAAATCCTGGTGCCCACTTGGATGGTATCAGACACTCAGGTATCTGAGGGTGTTTTGCCCTTTGGCCGAGCGTGAATCACGTTGTCTGGGAATCAGCCAGGAGCCCTCGCAGCCCCACATCTGCGGCCGTGCTGGTCTTCGGTGGCTCAGCCTCCGGAGCCTGAGAAGGGAAGCTTCCGGTCTGCACACCTCCCGGCTCTGGGAGCAGCCTGACCAGATGAAAACAGCTGGTCCTCACCTCCCGCTCGAGGCTCGGGGGCTTCCGCTGCGTCCCGCGAACCCCAACAGAGCTGAAGCCGGAGGAGGCCCAAGACCTGGCGGCCTGAGATTCTCCAGGCTCCAAAACGCAAGAACTGCGGGCAAGATGCCATTTTACCCACCAATGTCATTTTTTTCCCCCTTTAACTATTGTTCACGCATTCGGGGCGGCCTGAAGAATTCTGACAAACCCCAAGCACCATTCAGAAGCATGAAGGGCTCTCGGGGGGCCCTTGTTACCGCACGCATTAATATAAAGCCACTGCGCGCACGACAATGCGACTTGATTTTCTATGGCGCCCCATTCAAGCCGGGACCCCAACGGAAGCTCACGCACCCTGTTTTTAATCATCGTTGAGTGATTTAATTTCAAACACACAACCGCTCTCGCCTCAAGCAACCTGCTTTCGGAGCGAGACTCCTCTTGTTGCTGAGTGCCAGGGCAACAAGGGCTGATTCTGACTCAATAGGCCACCTCGTGCCGCTGATGAGGGGGTGCGAGGACCCCCCCAGGGGAGGGTGAGTGATAGGTGCATGGGCTTTTCCATTTTCCCCCTGAATAAGTGCTTATGGGCTGAAATCATAGTATTGAATAACAACAAAAACTATCAAAATGCCTTTGCTTTTCCCTTTTCCCTTGACAGCAGAAATGATTTACCCACTGAGGAGAGAGAGGGCCTGGTTAAAAGAGCTATCAAGGCGCTGAGGAGTTGGGTGCTGTGCTCTGGGTTCTGGGTCCCACTGGCCAGGTTTGTGACCTCCAGCGAGCCATCTCCTCACCTGGGGCGGGGGTGTTGGGGGTTTGTTTCCTGACCTGGACAGCCCAAAGTTTTGCCATCTATTAACCTGTCCATCTGTTATCCATCTATTAACCTGGATTTTTACTAGATATCTTTTTCTCAGGTTTGGGCTTTGAGTGCTTAAGTGAGCTGGTCGATGTACTTCCTAGGTGGTTTGGGAAATCCCCAGAAAGGATCCCCTGTCAGGACAGGCCTGTGGGAGCTGTCATGGTGTCGGGGGTGGAGGCAAGCGGTGAGATCAGACAGCGGCAGGACACTTGGATTTTCCTGTGGAACTGATGAGATAACTGGTCCCCGTGACCAACCTGAATCATCCGTGGGAGGAGCCCCTTGGGCACCGTCCTGGGAGATTGTCCCGATTGCTTTCATTAGAGCGGGAAGACCTGTGGGCGTGGCCGTGCCCTAGGCAGGAGATCAGAGCTGCGCGGGAACAAGGAGGACCGAGCAACGCTCAATACCGCGTGCGCCTGTGGCCCCAGCACGCTGCCCTGCGGCCGTGGAGAGCGGGAGCGTGGGGATCCCACGGGCCGCGAGCCAGGTGACCGGAGAAGCCGAAATGGAAGGTTCCCTGTCCCCTGTCCAGACAAAATGACAGAGGAACCCAACACCTGAAGTTACCTTCCGACAGCCACAGATGAGTGCAGAGGCCTACACACACACACACTCACACACAGATACACACACTCACACAGATACACTCACACACAGATGAACACACACTCACACACACACAGATACACTCACACACAGATACACACACTCACACTCACACACACAGACACAGATACACACACTCACACAGACACAGATACACACACTCACACAGACACAGATACACACACTCACACAGACACAGATACACACTCACACAGATACACACACTCACAGATACACACACTCACATACACAGATACACTCACACACACACTTACACATAGATACACACACTCACACACAGATACGCACACTCGCATACACAGATACACTCACACACAGATACGCACACTCACACACACAAATGCACACACACGCACATGCACATGCACACACAAAGCAGACATACACACGCCAAACACACAAATGCAAAACAAAAAATGTGAGGAACGCCATCTTCAGAAAGTTCGTACTATGAGAAATCCTAGGAGGAAAAGGTGTGTAAGGTAGAAAGGAAGGATGAGCCCCAACAGAATATATGTTTAATTAGTTTATTATATTCCACAGATAATTGTCTTGTGTGGCAAGTGTTTTAACCACTGGGCTGTCTCCTCAACCCTTAAGCCATCTCTGCTTTCTCATACATTTTCATTCTTTTACATAGAGAATACTTTTCATTTGATGCAAATGAAAAATGTATTTTATATGTACATCTTAATAACATTAATAATAATGGCATGAATACTCATGCTGTAGTAGATACATTAACATTATCCTGCAAATTTCCTTCCCAAAGAATTTCTGGTCTATCGCCCACCCTTTTAAAATGCTAGATGTGTCTGGTTTCCTAAGTGAAATATTTTTTAGTAATTATTTGGGGTTTCGTTAGAATAGCATCTGAGATCCGGCTGATAAAAGTGCTCATCACAAGCTTAGAGACTGGACTTCGAACTCTGGAACCCACATGAAGGGAGAGGGAGAGAAAGTAACACCCCAATATTGTCTGATTCCACACGTGCACCATGGCATATGTTCACGTACACATATTATACATCATGCATGTCAAAAATCCACACACATCGTACATCACACACAATACACACACCCACATATCATATACACTTAATAGTAATAATAACCCTAGCACATTCCTTTATGCTGTACATCACACAATATGCAAACACACATCATTTACAACAACAATAATAATAACCTTAGCGCATTCCTGTATGTAACCGTCTTCTAGTTCTGTTGATATCCACATTAGTTGGTGGCAACATTTTTGCAAGTGTCTAATATTCCACTGGGGAAAATTTAGGTAAGTGCAGCAATGTATGCAATCTCCACGAGAACAACTTGAATCTGGTGCAGATTTTTGTTTTGGTGACCAGTGCTCATGTGTAAACATGGTCCTACATGTGCAGCATCTAACCCTGGAGTGCAGTGTGGCATGCTTGAAAACAGAAATATCTAGTTTTTTAGGTACTGTCACATTGCTTTCCGAGAACCTTGCTGGCACCCTTTGGGGCGGCTTCATGCTGCATCATATGTGTATAGTTGTGCACACACATGCATGTTTGGCCCATAATTTTCTTTCAGTCATTTATCCATTGATCCTGAATTTTTGAGTTTGGGTTAAATGTTGAAGCTTATAAGTTTGGAATCCATTCTTAAGTTTTTTTTTTCTTTTGTATGTGCAATGCATGCCTGTCTTGCTTGTGGATGGGTGTATTATGTGTGCAAGTGTGTGTACAAGAGGACACTTGTGAGTGTATGCCTGTGGAAGTTTTGCTCCCCACCACATCTACCTGCAATTTTACGTGGGGTCCGGGATCTGAACTCCTTTTGCTCACAAGGCAAAGGCTCTGACCACTGAGCCACGCCCCACCCCCACCCCCACACGTTCTGAAGTTTTTACCTTGCAATGCTTCCTGGCTTCAGTTGGTATTTTTCTGACCTTTCTGGAGTCTTTCCTCAGCAGAAGTTTGGATTTCGATGCAATTGACTTTTCCATCATTTTCCCATCAATATGTCTTCCGTGGTGGGTTTTGGGGGAGGCTGTGTGCGAAAACCCTTTCCTGCTTAGTCTTTATTAAAACGTTCTTCCTCTTTGATGTGCAGATTCGCATCGAGTGGACAAGCACTTTTTCCATGTGTGCAATTGAGTGGCGAACACTGCTCACTCGTGGTCTTCCACCACTCCAAGTGTGCCAACAAAGCCACCCTGTCCCAATATGAGGCCTTTGAGTCCCACTTGGTTTCTCTCTGTGGTCACACTAGACATCTTCCGGTCTTCCTTTCCATCACCTCTTCCTCCTTTGCAGGGTCTGGAATGATCTTCATGGACTGCAGATCAGCTCCTCAAATTATCAGTCTTTGAGGAATTAAGAGCTCCACTGAGTCTATAGATTGTTGAAGTAAGTTTATCTTGATCTTGGCAATGCTAGACAGAGTCGTTTCACTAAGTTTTTAAGAAGGTTCAGGGAAATCTTCCTAGTGTTTGCACTAGGAAGTGCACACTTCGTTTGTCCGTACCATGATGCTCTCTTTTTCATAGTAAATAAAGGGCATCCTTTTTGCTTAAAAATGAACTTGGAAAAACAGTTATAAATGAAACACTTTGCTCAATTCTTCTTAATTTTTTAGATTTATTCATTCATATATTTATTCATTACTTAGTGTCTCTGTGTGCACACATGCATGTGTGTGTATGTTATTTGCAATGCATGCAAAGGTGTTCTCTCGGGTACGCATGAATGGAGGCCAGAGATCGATATCTGATATCTTCCTCTGTCATTTTCCACTCTATTTTTGACACAGGATGTCAGTCGCCAAACCTGGAGCCCGCTCTTTGGGCTGGACTCGCTGGACAGCAAGCCTCCCATGTCTCGCTGCCACCCTCTCCCCCCACTGGACACAGACCACACCTGCCTTTCATTCCAGGGCTGGGGGTGCCAAGCCAAGTCCTGAAGCTTGGGGAGCAGAAGCCTTACCGCTGAGCTCGTCTTTCTCGAATGATCCATAGGTGTCTCAAAATCTGCTACATTAATCATTGTGAGATGCGCAATACTAGGTTCTCTCTTCTGTCTCTTTCTAGGTTAAATTTCCCCTCAGTCTCTTGACTGGGATTTCCAAGACAAGGTAGTAGAACAGAAGCAGTGAGGATTCTTGTTGTGGTCATTATTCTAAGGATGCTATTTCTCATGGTTCAACGCTCAAAGCGAGATGTGCCAGGCATTGTGGGTAAATACTTTTTATACCGTGAAGGAACTCCCTCAGTCTCCTGTTGGAAAGGAGGTTAATAAAGTCCTAAGTGTGTCAAGTTTAGTATCTATCCCCATGCTTCTGTTGTGTAATAACGTCCTTGAGACCTGTCTGTGTTCCTCAGCATGGCAGGGTATTCCTCTTGCGTCACGAGGTACCTGTCTATGCGTGGATTTTCTGCAGCATGTATATCCACTCAGCAGATCCGTTGGGTGACTGTTATGAACAGACTCAATAGAGGTATTCAAAGGCAGGGTTCGGTGTGAACATAAAATGTTCTTTGAGGATGGGTACTTCAGAGTGGAATTGCTGAGTCAGATGGTAAATAAAGGAATGCAAAACTTCAGGGGAAATCGCCAGTGTGTTCTAGCTCAGCCGTGCGTCTTGCACTGTCATGAGCCATACAGAAGAACTCTGGCTTCTCAGATGCTTCACCATGATGCTTCCCGGATTCCATCCGCATCCTCACAGTAATCACCGAGTTGAGGATGGCTTCCTGTTTGACTTGTTATTTGCATTCCCTTCAGGGAAGTTTCTCCCCTAAGTCAGTTTTTTTTTTTTTTCAATTTTTAAGCTGATTTTTCCATTGTTGAGTTTAAAATTTTTTTTAAATATTCTGGATAGTATTATTTATTGTCGATATCATTTTCCTCAGTTTATCTTTGGTCTTTTTCTTCTCTTAGCATTCTCACTCATAAGTAATATTTTCCTTCGCCAATATTCAACGTAGTATTCTTTTTTTCTTTGGATATTCAGGACTCTGTGATCTTATCCAATGTCAGAAAGTTCTGTGATTTCTCTGTGATGAGTTTAGAGTTGCATAACCATTATGTTTTTGCATTTTGGAATTGCTCTATTGATTTTTGAAGGTGGGGTAAAGCATAGATCCAGTCCTTTTTGCATATGCAAATCCAGCATTCCTATAAGCATTTGCTGACAGAGATGTGCTTTCTAAATGGTTTATTTTGCACTTTTGCTTATAAATGTAGAAATTTCTTATGGATGCTTTTGGATTTGTTGCATGCCAGTTATTACTTTTTCTTGCTGTATTGTGCTGGTTGGACCACCAGGGTGCTGCTGAGTGGAATAAATCATTCACTGGACAACTTGAATCTGACCAATAAATGACACTAGCCGAAGGCTTTTCTGTAGCTTCTTATTTCTTGGTTTGCAGACTAAAGGAGTTTCCTTCTTTTCCTACTTTTTTTTTTGAGACAATTACTTTGCTTTTTTTTTTAATATGTACATAAGGAGAGTTACTTTAAACCCTGTTTGGTGTATACAATGAAATTTCCACATACGTTTTCTTTCTTAACATTTTAAAATTAAAGATTCAATTGGGGTACTACTATATATGAATATTTTTGTGTTTTATTTGCTTTAACTTGTGTGTGTATTATGTGCATGTATGCATTTGTGCATGTGTATATGTATGTATGCATGATGCTCATGACTGTGATCATAACTAACCAATATTATGAAATTCTCCTGTGATTTCTTGTCATGGTTTTACAGTTTTGTAGTTATTACAGTCTTGCATTTTGAATTTCCCAAGTTGATATGTGTGTGTGCATGTGTGTGTGTGTGTGTGTGTGTGTGTGTGTGTTGCCCCTGACAAATGTTGCCACTGACATAAACCCACAGTCCACTGGCTTTGGAAAATTTTATTTCCATATTCTGGGGGATATTGTCTTAGAGCTTCTGTCTCCTTTTCACCAGATTATATTGGACTCCCACAGTGAATCCTGAGGCAACATTTTTCTCTTGTTTTTAGAAAAGAACTGCAGAGAATTTTTCTTAAGTATTAGATGCTTTTCACCAATTGATCCCTGGATTTTTTTAAGGTCTCTACTTCTATGTTTTTTATTCTGCTTGTACATTTCCTTTTGGATGACTGCTCATGGTTTGTGGCTAAAAGGATTAGTCTACGCAGACAAATTTTGCACGTGTCCAGCTGCTCACAGTAATTCCTTCTTGCTGCTCGGACCTCTGTGTGATCTGTAGTGATGACTCGTTCTTATGCCTGATATTCCTACTTTGTGTCTTTGCTCCTTTTCATTGGGCTACCTGTTCATCAAAGTGATTATGCTTACAGAACCAAGTTATGACTTTTCTGACTTTCTCTATTATTTTCCAATTTTAGTTTCTTTTTTACTTTAAAATATTTTAATTATGTGACAGAAAGAGAGAGAGGAAGAGAGATGGAGAGAGAAAATACAGACACATGCCATGGCACTTGAGTGAGCGCTTTTGGAAGTCAGTTTTCTCTCTCCATCACATGAGCTTCCAGGAATTGACCTCATGCCCCCTGGTCTGTGAGAAGGAGTCTTGACCACTGAACTATTTCTCCATTCCTAATTCCAGGTTCTTAGGAAGCTGTGCATTGACCTATATGCATGGCACATGGTGCTGGGTTTCACAAGGCCATTTGCATGCACACAGTATTGGTTAGGCCATGCTTCCTTGAATTTCATGGACTGGCTTCTCATATATTTTGCAGCTATGTTATGTGTTTACATCTTCCTGGCAGCTCACTCCTTTTGGGCATTTTTCTTGATTTTAGTCAATTTGACTGATATTAATACATTCATCCCCATCTTTGTTTCCATGACATATCTTTTTTTTTACTTTCATCTATCTGTATATTTATACTTACATAACACACCTCATTACTATGTGATAACTTAGTTGCTCAGAGAAAGTGTGTGACTGTGTTTCAATTTTCCTGATGATCTTATCTGACCACATTTGTTATTTATTTATCTGCTTATTTATCACAGCATTGAGGATCAACTCAAGGTCTTGCATATGTTAGGCAGGGCAATATGACAGCCTTTTTCCGCCATCTTGTTTGAATTAGTTACTTTGATACTCTCCTCCAACCACTTTATTATTTATCACTTGCTAACATCTTTATTCCTTCCGTGTCCCTTGCAGGCCATATTTTAGATTATTGAAATAATTTTAATGCTCTCTGGAGATCTCGACTGTGTCTCATTTACAGATTTCTCAGGACTCGCTGTGGATGGTGGTCCGCATACTCACAGTCTCATGCTATATTTTCAGGTTGGGGGGCCGGCCCGGACTGCATGAGATGCACATTTAAAAAAAATTGAAAAATGAGAAAATGCACCACAGTTAGTCAGCACTTCTGAGTGTATCGCTGATAGTTCACATTTGCTTATGATTTTTCACGTGAAAAGACCCTTCATACTATACTTCATGGGAAATGTCAGGACTTTACCCTTTCTAGGGAAACACAGGAGCCTGTCGGCACACAGGCCCTTCTGCACCCTCCTTTGTTCTTGTCTGAATTTCCCCTATGTCCCTATCTGTACTGTTCTCAATGCAACTGTGGAAGCTCTGCCACTGGGGGCTGGAGCTCAGGATTAGTCTCTGCTTTGCAAGCAGAAGGACCTGAGTTCCAATTCCAGATCCCACCTTACGAATTATTGCAGTCAGCCGACATGGTTATTGATAAATAAGCATTGAATGGCTTAAGGGAACAAGGGATTTATTTTCTCTTATGATTACTAGTTACAGTTCTCAGTCCAGCTGGACGGGAGAGCACGCACCAACACCAGGGCCGAGGGAACTGGCCACACCACCACCACATAACGGCTGAGAGAGGGATGATCCTTACTTGCCAGACCAGAAGGATGCCGACTTCCTCGACAGCTCTCAATATTTTATTCACCCGTTCAGGGCCTAGTCCCACCCACCATGGACTGGGCCTTTCCCATCAGCTAAACAGTCTTTTGCAGGTTTGCTCTGAGCTTAACTCAAGCACTAATTCTCTACAAATGTGCCCAGAGCTCAAACCCTCAACAGCCAAGTTGACACCTGTGCCTAACTATGACACAAATCCTGGAAGGAAATAACGACAGCCTGCACTTCTGGTCCTGGAAGGCAGAGTTTGGGAAACCCCAGAGCAGAGCAAAAAGGAGGTAGAGCAATCCACAATGATTCTAAATGTCACCCTTGGCCTTCATGGTGCACACACACTCAAATGCCTCTGCTATGTGCGTGCATGTGCACGCACACACACACACACACACACAAAGAGTTAAAAAAGAAGCCACACTCCTGTTATCATTTCTGCATCCAACTGTCTTATGCATTTGCAGATCTTAACCTGAAGGACTAATATCATCTTTGCGATAATTTTATCATTTCCCAGCCTGTCGTTCCCCAGGTTCCCCAGTTTTCTTTGAGGATCACAGTCCTTTCGTGTCTACCCATTCCTGCACGTTTCTTTTCAGGGAGAGCCAGTGACAAGCCCCTCGTTTCTTTCCTACGGAAAGTGTGTCTTTTGAAAGTCTTTGTCCCTGAAACATGTCACTGGCGAGGTTTCACGCTGACAGCTCCTCTCTCTCAATACGTTCACGAATACTGTCCACTTCCTGCATTCCGGTGGGTTGGGTGGAGAAATCTCTACTTATTCACGCAGCTGTTCTCCTTGAACAAAGGTGTCAGCTTTCCCCTCCGGCAGACTTCAGTATTTTGTTCTCCGTGCTAAGTTTTGAGCAGTTTGATCGTGATGTATCTGAGAATGGATTTCTTTGAATTAATCCTGTCTGGTGCTCACTTAGGAATTCACACATGCCAGTGCCCGGAAGGCTTCAGTGGGTATAGAGAACTTGTCTGACCTCCACACAAACCTGACCTTGTGAAGAAGAGAGAGGAAGAAGTCGTCTTGCAGAGGGAAGCCCCGGGCTCCAGGGTGTTCTGAGAACCCTTGCACCTGAGTTGTGTCCGTCCTTGATCCAGGTCAGACTCCAGCATTGTCAGCATGAGCCTGTGTGGTTCCTTCACGGTGCCCGGTCAGTGGCCAGGAGCCACTTGACCAGCAATCCCCCTGGTGGGGATTGGGATGTTCCAGAGATGTGGCCACGGTGAGCATCAGTCAACGGGACTCCTGGCAAGAACCACTTGTGGGGCGTGTTGTCACGGCCGCCATGATGGTTAACTTGATGGACAACCCGACAGGATCCAGAATCACCTAAGAGACACAACTCTGGGCGTATCTTTATGTTCCAGTGGGAGTTTATAGAGTTGGGTTAATTGAGGAAGGAAAATTCATCTTCTCTGTGAATGCTGCCATCTCCTAGATTGGAGTCCCAGGTTGAACAAAACAAAACAAAACAAAACAAAATGAGGTGAGAACCAGCATTCATCTCTCTCTCTTTTTCCTGCTCTCTCTCTCTTTCTCTCTCTTTGATTCCTGATCAACTGCCTCACGCTCCTGCCACCAGGACTTTGGCACCATGGTAGTTTGCATATCCATTAATCCTAAACCAAAATAATCCCTTTCTCATGGTTTGGATGTAAAGTTCCCCAATAGGTGCACGTGCTGGCATCCTTAATTGATGCTAATGTTTGGAAAGGTCAGGGCACCTTTCAGAAGTGAAGCCTTGCTGAGCGGAAGGCATGTCACTAGAGGTCAGCCTTCAGGTGCTGGGAGCTCCCCCCTCCTGCTTCTTTAGCTGTCTTCTTTTGCAATTTGCAGCTTGCTGGCTTACTCTGTCTCTCTCCACGATGGGGATGGCCTGAGCCTCCTCTGTCTTCCCTCCCACCATGCTTTTCCCCCAGAGGGCTGTAAACCCCTCTGGAATGATAAACCAAATAAATTTCCTTTTCTCCCCTTAGACTGAGTCTGATTATTTTCTCACAGCAGCCGAGAAGACTGACTGCGACGCTCTTCTACCTTCAACTTACTTCTTGTAGGGAGTTTCATTGTGATAAGAAGGCAAATAATGAAGACAGCTGTCTGACCTATAAGAATTGCTGCTTGCATTTATCTGGGACCCTTCGGTTTCTCCTGGTAGTGACGCTGGCTTATCTGACAGGTTCTCTCTATCTTCCAGCATCACATCTGCATCTGACTCCCCCCAAGGTGACAGGTGTTCCCACTGTGTCCCATGGGGTCGCAGCTCTGAGGATGGGACTGCAGTGGCCCCTAGTCTTCTCGACCTGGGACAGAGGCTGAAGGGACAGTCCGTCCCCTTGGAGAAGCCAATGGAACAACCTCATCATGCTGGCTTGCTCTATCAATGTGTAGGGTGGTATTCTGCAGTGCACGAACGTGATGAAAGAAACAAAAACAAATTGGTTGCGGCTAATTGTCTTTTGCAGTGAGACAATACTTACACAACATCAGCTGAAGGGAGAAAAGGTTATTTATTTGGCTTGCGGTTCCAGAGAGCATGTATAGTCCATTATGGCAGAAGTTGCATGGTGGAAGGCGTGGCTGAGGCAGAAGCAGGAGGCTGGTTCAGGTCACTACAGCCATCAGGAGGCAGGGAGATGAGAGGAAGCAGGGCCAGGCTGCCCAACTCAAGATCTGTTCCTGTGACCTGCCCTCCTCCAATAAGTTTCGACTTCTTAAAGGTGTCAGGACTCTCTCAGGTATTAACACCAGTTAAGTATCCAAGCACATGTGCCTTGTATGCGGCAGGCGGGGGGATCCTTCCAAACCATGACAGGTCTGGAAGCTGGTGAATGTAGCTACAGTTGATTATAGCCCTGTCTTCCATGAAACTGGTATCTCCATCTTTGTTCTGGGAGCAGTTTGTCATTGACACGAGCTGGTTGCTTTTGGGATGGATTACATGTGTGGAGAGAGAAATCCTTCCTTCCTTCCTTCCTTCCTTCCTTCCTTCCTTCCTTCCTTCCTTCCTTCCTTCCTTCCTTCCTTCCTTCCTTCCTTTCCTTCCCTTCCTTCCCTTCCTTCCCTTCCTTCCTTCCTTCCTTCCTTCCTTCCTTCCTTCCTTCCTTCCTTCCTTCCTTCCTTCCTTCCTTCCTTCCTTCCTTCCCTCCCTCCCTTTTCTGTTCCAGCCTGTCCGGGAGGCTCTGGTGTGAGCCCAGACTTCAAAGTCTCTGAGTTCCTCTCCTTCTGCATACTCGGCCAGACATGCTGATCCGGCAAGTGAGGATGGTCCCTCTCTTGACATCATGTGGACTTGGTGTGGTCAGTCCCCTCAACCCTGGTGTGGTGTGAACTCTCCTGCTAAGCTGGTGTAAGAACAGTTAGTGGATGATTATAAACCAAAAATAAAAGCCCTTTGTTCCCTTAGGTTGCTTTGTCATGACTTTATCTGCAACACTGCAGGCAAGCTGCCCCCAAATTTGATAATTCCTCTTAACTCTCATCTCTGAGAGAAAACCCCTTCTCTTGGCATTGTATGTCAATCATTCTGATCCCAGAAACAAGTGAATAGATAAAGAGGACTTCAGAGGAGAAAGATGTCACACAGACCATTAGCTCAGCACACCCCCTAGAGCCAGGCCTGGAGCTCAGCTCTCCTTGAATAGAAAGAACGCTAACCAACATGGATCTATCAGGGCGTGGGGAGGGGCTCCCAACGCTTCTCCTTGTTCTGTGAAACACTCTCACCTCGGGTGGAAATGGCATGTACTACCTTCTACGAGGAGTGTGGAAACCTGACAGACCGTGATTTACCTCTTCCTGCTGTTTTTCCCTGGGTTTTCATCTCCCGTTGTTCTGATGAACAGAATCCGCTAAAACTGAAGCCAGTCTCTGGTCAACAAAGGAGCCCCCGAGATCCTTGGGCCACTGGAGAGGGTGTGCGCCAATCCTCTGCCTACACCACTGTCTGAGGAGAGACTGCTAGCCCACACTTTCACCCCCAGACCCTTAAGAGACCCTAAGACAAAGAATTACACCAAACCAGACTCAGCTCTCCCTCCCATGGAAACTGCGACAAAGCCATGTGCTTTGCTCCAAGTGACTAAGCTTTGGGGTACTTGTTTCCACAGTCATCAATAACGAACACAGGCAACATGTGCCCGTTCACTGTACCGTGCACACCCGGAGCATGCTGAAATGAGGCTCATTAATATCTCTGCACCCGAGCCCTGCTCACCGCCGTTCTGTGGGATTAATGAAGATTATAAATAATACCACATTTGCTCACTTCAGACTTCGCCGCCACATGCCTTTCTGCCAAATTTATGAATGAACATCTGGTTCTCAGAGCTTTCTGGATTTCAGGGTGTCAGATAGATGACTTTAGAACTTCTTGTACAACTCCCTCCCCCAAAGATGTCAGCGAGATCAGATGAGAGTGGACACACGGGGCTCACGTGACATAGTGCATGGGTCTGGCGACCGGTTCTTGCTGAGGGAGACATGGACCACTGACCACTGTGGAGTTGGCCCCTGGTTCGCATGTCAAGTGGAGACTCTCCATCAGACAGGACCCAGACATGCAGAGATTTAAGCCCACTCTGCAGGACCCATGGCAATGCTTGGCAAGCTGCCCGTGCAAGAAGCTTCTACCCAGGGAACATTTGCTCAGCACCTGTCACGGGGCATCATCTAAACCTAATCGAAGGCAAGAATGATTCACCCGAACTAGGATGCTGGCCAATGCTTTGGGGAGTCTCTCCCTGTTCTGGAGCCCGATTTCCAAGAACAAAATCCCATCCTTTGTGAATGTCATCAGGAACCAAATTTGGAACTGAGAAGACCACATAGTGTGCAGGAAGGTGGGGGCCACATGGGAGAGGCAGCCTCTTAGAGCGATGGAGGAACTCTGCATAGGATATGCTCTGAGCCCATCTCTGCCCTTGCCCAGGCCCAGGCTGTCTCAGTGTGGCCCTGAAGGCCTGGGACCTGTGTCCAGACATTGTCATTCTTGAGAAAGCTGAGCCACCCAGGGACCACATCTCTGCATGCAGCGGGCTGACGGGAGTGACGTCTGCTCAAGCCGAGCTGCTCATGCCTCTGGGATTTTTTGTGTGTTTTGTTTATGCTCATGTGGTGTGTGTGTGTGTGTGTGTGTGTGTGTGTGTGTGTGTGTGTGTATGTGTGTGTGTGCATATCTCAGAGGGTACTGTGTGTGCTTGTGGAGGCCCAAGGGTGAAGTCAGGAATCCTTCTGGAGTGCCCAACTTCTTTACTGCTTTGCTCTGGGTTTTCCAGGTTCCGCCTTCCAGGGCCAGGAGTACCGACCTCTGACATTTCTACTAACTCAGGTTCTTCTGCTTTTGACATGAAGGCTTAGCCTCCAGAGCCATCTCTCTGCCCCGTACCTGGGATTTGAATACTGGAAGAGGAAAAGGGGCAGCTACTTTGCCAAAATCCTAGTTGACTTCTGCATTATTTTTTGCTCTTCCTAAAGAAAGTAAAGTCCCCCTTCTCATCATTATTTTAATTATAAGCTTATTGGTTATTTCAGAAGCGCTCCTGAGCTTTACTTCCCACCCTTAGGAACAGACAGAGATGAAGGCTCCATGGTTTCCTGAAGTGACCCCCACAATTCACACTCACCAAAAGTTGGTTGGGTCTTTCAAGCCAGAATGGCGCTGAAGAATTCCGAAGGCTGGTTTTGGCAGCAGCTTAATTGTAATACTGTAACATCGCTGCAGGCGATTTTCTTTGATTTAATTAGAAGAACTGTGGTAGTGTTTTTTTTTTCCTTTTTGCGAAAAGGCTTTATTATGTGGAAATGAAATATGTATAAATTTAATTTTTAATCTTGTCACTACAGTGTGGGAAGAAGCAGGCTGATTCTTTTAATTTGCCCTCTTTGTTTAAGAAAAAATTAAATTAATCATATTCCAAGTGTTTATGAGTAATTGATTTGAATTTTTGTGCTCCAGTGGAAAGTGAGAGAGGTGAGACCGGCCAGTGAGTCCTGGCTCTGGGAGGACTGTTGGATGCTGGTTACACGCCAGAAGTCAGAGTCAATCAGAGAAATCCAGTCTGCAAGCAACGGTGGGACACACGCACAAACCCGCACTCAGAATCTGAGATAGGAGAACTGCGGTTTTGAACAGCTTGCAGTACACAAAAAAAGCAAGGCCAGCCAGTGACATGCAGTGGGGACTTAACTCAAACAAGAAGGAAAGAAACAAAAGAGAAAGAGGACGTGGTAACGGAGGAGGAGGAAGAAGAGGAAGCAGAAGAGAAGGAGGAGGATGAGGAGGAAGAGGAAGAAGAGGAGGAAGAAGGACATGAACAGGGAGAAGGAGAAAGAGAAAGAGAAGGATCATGACATGAGGGAGAAGAGGAGGAGGAGAAGGAAGAGGAGGAAGAAAAGAAGGAGAAAAAAGGGGAAGAGAGGAAGGAAGAAGAGGGGGAGGATGACAAGGAACAGATGGAGGAAGAGAAGGCGACAAGGAAGAGATAAGAAGATGATGAGGAGGAAGATGAACAGGGAGAAGAAGGAGAAAGAGAAGGAGGATTATGAGGAGGAAGAGGAAGATAAGAAAGAAGAGGAGGAAGAAGAAGCAGGAAAAGGAAGAGAAGGATAAAGAGGAGAAGGAGAAGAAGAAGGCATTTGTGCCTAGTCCAACCACTCGCTGAGGCCAGTGGACAGGGCCAGGACAATCTTGCCAGCGTTTCAGGAGCAGTAGTTTGCCTTAGGGTTTCCGACTTCACACCGGTGCCCGAGTCACAGGCATTCAGAACAAAACGTCCTCTAGATGTTTGTTAGATTTGGATCTTGGTTGGGCTAGTGCTCGCGCACAGTGCTCTTGATGCTCAGTAACATCAGATTCCCAGGGGCATGAGCGCAGGATTCCCAGCGAGCACTCCGAGGCTAGGCTGGGCTGTGGGGCACATAAGGGTCTCCACTGCTTACTCCACACTGGATAGATGCAGCAGAACTTGACTCCATCACAAATCTAGGCGCGTCTCCTCAGCCTTGGTGCAGAGCAGAGAAGGAATAGAAGCAAACGAGGAGCCAGGCTTGGCATCTCTGTGCCGCCTGGCCTTGGTGTCCGTGCTCTCGTGCGCCCTTATAGCCCATGGCCCTGAGCTGAGCCTAGCATCTGATGAAGCCGGACACGCCCAAGTCCGGCCCTAGAACTTGGAAGAGTTTGCTGGAGGAGACATGGGAGCTTGTGCAGGTAAGACAACAAGGAGGACTTGGGGAAGCAAAGGTGTCTAGGTGTATGATACCTGGAGAACAGTCCCAAAGACCACCAGGGATTCCCCGCAGCAAGTCTGGGCTGGAGCTGAGGGTCAGGCATACAGCCCTTGCGGGTGATGGACAGGAAACGCTCCTGCCTCTGACCCTAGACCTCACCGGGCCAGCAGCTTCACCCTTCTGCGACCTTCCATCTCTGCTGCTTCCCATGCCTTCCTTCCTCCCTTGTACATGTAGATATCTGTCTGAAAAGCTCAGAGTTATACTACAGAAAGTGAATATTACTAGCCATGTACTCTGAGCACATACTCAGGATATTGAAATGTGTAATTATGGTGGATATGTTGGCTACAGCAGACAATGCAGACCATATGGAGTTAAAATGAGAAAAACGTCACCTTGGGACCATTCTGTATGGATTCTAAATTTTTGTTTGCTTGGCAAAATAGTTCTCAAGCTTTCATACAGAAGTAATTACTGAGAGAGACTAGGTTTCCCTTCTCAGCAATATGGATTTTTGTGTTTAGGTAATTATTGTGTGTTCAGGTGCATGTGTGTCGGTGTGACATGCATGTGCATGTCCATGACTGTGTGTGTTGTTGCTTGTGTGTGTACAGGTTCATGTGTGTGTGTGTGTTCCGGTGCATGTGTGTGATGTGTGTGGGTGTGGTATGTACGGATGCATGTGTGTCCATAGTTGCACGTGTGTTGGTGCTTGTGCGTGTACAAGTTCGTGTGTGTGTGTGTGTGTGTGTGTGTGTGTGTGTGTGTTCGGGTGCATGTGTGTAATGTGTATGGGTGTGGCATGTATGTATGCATGTGTGTCCATGAATGCATGTGTGATGATGTTGGCGCGTGTGTGTCCAGGTGTGTGTGTGTGTGTGCTGTGTGTGGGTATGGTGTGCATGTGTGCATGATTGCATGTGTGCATGATTGCATGTGTGCATTATTGCATGTGCCCATGACTGCATGTGTGGTGATACACATACAGGGCGGTGGACAATCTCAGCTGTCAGACCTCAGACTTGTCCGCCTTGTGCTTCATCTTTTCTGAGACAGGTTCTCTTCGTGTCTGGCACTCAGCAAGAAACTAGGCCGACCGGCCACTAGCCCCAGAGATCCAGCTGCCCCCGTCCGTCTCTGCCGCTCAGCTGTGCCACCACTGCTGACTTCATCTTACAGCGTGAGGACGACACTGAGGTCCTCGGGCCTGAAAGGCTGCAGCTTACTGGATGATCCACCTCCCCAGCTCTCAGGTCCAAACCCTTTTCTTGTTGAGGGGAGATCTTCCAGCAAAAGGAGATGATCCAGTCTCCCTGGCCTCTACATGCTAATAGCATCCCTGTCTAAGTTTTGACGATGGAAGAAGATTCTAGATATTGGCCGGTATCCCTGGGTGTACATTTGCTCTTATCCGAGAACTACCGAGCCATGCCAAGCTGTCTAGTAGTGCCCACCAGGCCTGCTGGAGCTTGGCCACAATTAGGCCTGCACATTTCCATGCTAGGACCTTCTGTCTCTATCTGGTGAATTGAGAAATTGAGGTAGACGCCTCCTCTCTCACCTTCATTGCAAAAAACCTTGCTAGCGAGCGGCCACAGGGAATTTCAAGGCAAAGTAATATTTCAAGTAAGAAAAGAAAATCCTTCCGCACAAGTCCTTCTACAGCAACAAGAGTCCTCCAGGCGGAGAGCTGAGGTGCCTCCTTGAGTCCACACCTTGAACCAGTTGTGGAGAGACAAGATCAGAGATGAGCCTCGGACAAGGAAACCACAGCCACCACCAGCAGGGAGGAATTATGGGAGGAGCGAAGTCATTTCTGCTTCTGGAAATTCAACCACGGATGGTTTCCGGGGGAAGCAGCAGCTTGGTAGGATGCCAGGAGAGCTGGCGCTGCGATCCAGCCAGTCCAGCCGGGTGTGCGACTGTGTGTCCCGACGGTGGGCGAGTTCGGGCCACAGGCCGATGCTCTCTGCGCCCTCCGTCCACACAGCGTGTCACTACCCACTCGCCTCCGGCTGAGTGGGGGTCAAGTCAACCTTGTAGGCGAGCACAGAGCCCAGGCCTGGGTGGCTGCAGCAGTGGCTGAGGCACAGGCGTGAGCCACGGCCACCCTGCGAAACACACTTCCCGGTGACTCGCCTGCGCCTTGGCCAGACGCCCCACGTGCCTGCGCAAACCCCCTGCCTCCCGGTGTCTTAATTGCCCCATAGAACGATAGTCAGAACTTGCGGTCTCATTGGTCCCTGAAGAGCTTCTGCATATGTGTCCCTCTTTCTACTGGTACACGTGCCCCTGTGCGGACGTGCCAGCGGCTGGACTGGCCAGCTCCCCCTGTATGAGTTTTTGTTCCTGCACAATAAGTGGACATCACCTTTCTCCCGCATGGTGTCCCTGGTGCCTGTTGTTTCGTCTGCACCGTCCTCACCCCTGTTGTTCCCCGGGCATCGCTCCACCGCAGCGCCGTGACGACCGCCAGTAGCTCCGCCAGCGCCTGTTGTAACGCCCATCCCTGCAACAAACCCGCTGTATCCTCACTGCCCATCAGAGCTGAGTGGAGGGTTATTCCTCAGGGACCCACAGCTGGCTGGAGGGCGTGGCCCTGGGTTCTCTCCAGACCAGAACGGGCTTGAGCAGACCACGTAGGCGGCTATTTCCTGGTGGTCCACAGACCACAGTGTGCTCTACAGACCACAGTGTGCTCTCGCATCTCTACCCAGTCACCTACAGCTCCGTGGATAACAGGCTTCTCTGAGACTCCGGGGGTATTTGGAGGCATCCGCTTGGGCCAAACACAGTTTGCCGTTCATGCCTGGAGCTGCCTGGGCACCTGGCACTTTCCATGACTCCCTTTGGGTAGATGACCCCTCAGTATTGAAAACCCACCCATAGCCTCACCCTCGGCAAGCACTTTGATGAGTGTGGATAATTCTAGAAGGCTCGCGGCCCCTGAAGGCTAGAGAGACAGGGCTTGTCACAAGCACATCGCACTGAGGAGTTTCCAGTGGTGTGTGTGGGGGGGGTACTGACTGGGGTGTGGAGGATGAAGAATGTGAGGGAAACTGGGGTATGTCAATCTCTTCACAGATGAGCCGGAGGCTGTGGGTCTTCACAGAGAGCCCAGCGTGGTAAGGCTCACAAAGAGAGTCTGGATGCTGAACGTCAAGCTTTTGGGCACCGTGCCTTCTGCCACCACGCAGCGGTGTGAACTCTCAGTTCCCGTGTCGGCAAGATGCTAGAGATGCTGCTAGCCGGGATAGCCAGACCAAGTGACACTCATCCACATGTGGCTCCGCTGGAGGCGGCCACCTCACTTCCATTCTGTTTCCACATCTAACATCTACCTTCTTAAGTCACAGCCGGGCAGTCACATGCATGACATTTCCCGCTTCGTGCTTCATCATTTCCCACCCACAAGACTTTGCTGAGTTTGGCCAACTCTCAGGTTGTTTAAAATGCTCCTCATTTGCCTGGCAGTCGGGTGACTTTGGGAGCAGAATAGACAACCAAGTCACACCGCAGACCTTCAGACTTTACCAACAGAGTTGGGAGAGGTTGTCACACATCAGAGGCAGAAGCCCATGGTTCCCAGCAACTGTCTGGTGGTTTCTGGAAGCTGTTTCCTCCTCCGTGGTGCCTCGCCCTCTGAATTAGGGTTTAGATGATGAAGAGTCAAACTTGAGAGCTGATTTTTAAAAGCTTTCTCTATTTGTAATTAAATTAAACCGTTGCTTGGTTATTCCTTCAGAATTCTACGTGCCAAACCCAAATCTCCTCAAGTTTATAGGCAGATGTGGGATTTACAGTTAGCCCCGGCCCTTGATAGAAATGGGGCCAGAAGATCTCCTGTCCTACCACTGGGGCACCATGGCTGGCGGAGGGATGTGTCCCTCTTCCCTCGCTGCACCTCAAACACTGGCATGAAGAAGCAGGGAGAAGACAAGGCTACGCCTAGAAAAAAGTGTGCCCCCCCTCACTGAAGACTCTAGCACTGATTGGAAGGAGGGACACCGGAGAGGTGCTGTGGAGAGCGTTCAAGCACAGGGAAGGGGAAGAGAGAACTCAGAGCAGACGGGATCTAGGTGCGAGAGCAGGGCCCGCCCTGCTGTCGGGCCTCAGATATAGCCTGACTCAGTTTCCCCAGTCATGAAATGGAGGTCTAGGGAACATTCCCCGGGGGAGTAACAGAATTATCACTGTAATCGAGTCCAGGCTGGATGGAGATGGAGGCTGAGTGCTCACATCTCCTGGATGTGGACACCAGCGTCCCTCCTCGCCAGGTCATTCATCAGCGTCAGTGTCTACACTGGGCCTGGAGCCCAAGCCTCCCTGCTCTGGTCCAGGAGAGCTCACAGAAGACGCCTCTGCCCTGCACGTGTTTACAGGGTCATGCTCAGAACCACCGCTCGGCGTCCCCCTGCCCAGGGCGCCGGGAGGGCGCCACACTTCTCAGTTGCCAAGTGTGTCTTGGTGACGGTGATGGTCTTCAGCTTCTCACCCCAAAGCATGTGTGCTGAGGACATAGGACAACTTTCAGAAGCCAGTCTTTCTACTATGGGCTCCAGGAATTGAACTCGGGTCGTTAGACTTGTGCAGCAAGTGTCTTTACTCCCTGAGCCATTTTGTCAGCCCTGGCCTGTGTTTGCTCTTAAGCGTCACACTAGGCTCTGCCTCAGGGTGTTGTGTGCAACGCATGAAGCCCCCTCCCAACCGTGTCTTGCTGTCCACTTTCTCTTGATGGGATTTACTGTTGTTTGGCAATCAGCATGCATTCCTTTGTGGAATTAGTTATAAAACATCAGCACCATTGAGCAGAAGTGAATAGCATAAAACTCCCAGCTATCAGTGCCTTCGAGTCTAGAGTTGTATGAGGAAAGAGCCGGCAGCATGGGTAGCTCCGCCTCCAGAAGTCTCACTGCCGCGGCGCCTGTGGTAATGTCGTCAATCATGTCTGTAATAGACAGCTCGCCCAAGCAGCTCAGGGAAGTCCATGATGTCACTCCACGCACAATCCTGTGGTACTTTCCACCCCCACAGGAGGTCACAGCACAGCAGGAGCATGGGAGTGGCCACACGGCCTCCAAAGTCAGGAGCGGGATGGCAAAGACGACTGTACCTCTCTGTCTTTGTCCAGGCCAGTTCTCCACGTACCTGCCCACCTAGGGGCTGGAACCCCCACACTTAGCTAAAGCCATAAAGACAGTTTTCTGCAGGTTCGCCCGAAGCCCGATGCATGATTTCTCAGAGGCATGCCTGGAGGTCTCCTTCCTGGTGTTGAGTTGGTCACTGAGATCAACTGTACTCAAATGTCTGCCCCTCCCAGGATGAATACCACTGCAACCATTACGGGGCTTCCACTGGTACCCGCATCCTCACCCCATTATCCTCACCAACACCAACAACTCCTTAATAATGTCGCCACTCACGTTAGGCCTGACATTACCCTCAGAACCAGCTTAGTCCCTAGCATAGCGTCTTTATCATCAACCCCATCGCTGCTACTGACATCACCACCACCATTAATATCACTGCCACTCATCCTGCTGCTGTTTCTTGGGGCTCCTGTGTTCTGGAGTCGAAGACTGAGAGGTATAGGCAGGGGCTTTTTTGAAAGTGAAAAAAGAGGGAAGAAACCTTTGGATGCTC
The DNA here is from genome assembly GCA_023101885.1 of Typhlomys cinereus. NCBI lineage: Eukaryota > Metazoa > Chordata > Mammalia > Rodentia > Platacanthomyidae > Typhlomys > Typhlomys cinereus. The sequence goes on along the minus strand of JALPQD010000340.1, from coordinate 2,175,966 downwards.
AGTCCAGGCAAGGCAAGGTGGAAGCCGCACAGCCTTGCGGTGGAAGACCATCAGAGCAGAGGACAGAGCTTCAGGCCAGAAAGGACAGGGAGAGAGTCGCCATGGACACATGGCTGGGGGACGACGGAGCCGCCATGCTGCGACAGCATGGCCGGAAGGAGAGAGAGTGATGGGTGAAGCCACAGTCTTTCATGGTCCACGCATGCTAATGAGCACCCCAGAAGTTAAGAGGAAAGTGAGGACCAGAGCGGTGGTGGGTGTGGTTCCCACAGGGCCCAGACACGCCTAAATGTAGTAGTTGTCCGATAGAAATTAAATTGCTCCCTTGATATCAAGACCGGTCTCACCATCATCATGCAAAGCAGCTTAGCCCAGGCCCACGTACCGTCATCGTCACCCCCAGCACTACGGCCACCACCACCATTCACACCATCACCAACACCACAGCCCCGGCATCATCACCACCTAAAGCATCTTCACCTCTGCCAGCACCTTCTGCCCCGCGATCATTAGACCCTGAGATGCCAGCACCCTGCGGCATCTTGTGGCATGCTGAGGTGTCTCACAGCACCCTGCAGCGCCCCGCGGCATCCTGAAGCATCCTGGTGCACCCTGAAGCGTCCTGCAGCATCCCGCAGCACCCTGGCGAGGTAACCGTGGCCTCCTGCTCAACAGACACAAGTCTGTGCTCTGGCAAGCAGACGCTGACGAGGGCCTCCAGCTGCCCCTCCTGGGGGTGGTGGGCATTCTGAGGAGGACTCCGAGAATGACGAGCCGGGGTCCAAGATAACCACTTTCATCTGGAGGGCCCCAAGGATGAGGACAGCTCTTGGCACCCGTGGGTGCTCAGTGCATGTTTCGTGAGGGACCAGAGGAAGGAGCCAGCACATGTGAACCATGCGGGCCTCTGGGCCTGGGCTCTGACCTCACAGCCGAGGGCCGTGCACAGAGATGGAGCTAATTTGCGACGCTGCGGCAACGGCATCTGGCGCCTTCTTTGTAGCTGGTGTGAAGTGCCGTTTGTCATGAATTCCAGGGGCCCCTGGACCCTGGTCCCTGGGAGCAAGCTGTGCATCACATGTCCCCTCCGCAGCACGGAGGAAAGTAAGGCTAGATGGGCCCCACTAGTCCATCTGCTCCACCCCCAATGTTACGCCTAGAGAAACCAAGAGAGAACAAGTAGACATGATTTGTGTGAGGCCGCAGGGCACAGCGCGCAGCCTTCCTACCTAGTGTCATCCTAGCAGACAGTGAAGGGGTCAGAATTCCAAAAGCCCCCAGAGTATCAGTGATTTACTTTTATGAGAGGCCCAGAGGGAAAAAAAATCTTCCCGTGTGAACTGATGTTCCCATAGAGCAACTCAGAGAAGTGGACGGTCTCCCTCCGCCCGCAGACAAAGAGGGTGGGACAGGGAATGGAGAGGATTCAGAAGCGGTCACACAGCTGCCGAAGGGTTGAGCCAAGGGGTCTCCAAGTTCCCGGTCACACTCTTCCTGCCTGATTAATTTTAATGCGCGGCTCACTCGTGGTGGGCTGGGGATGTCGCTGAGTGTATAGAGTGCTTGACTAGCAGGTATGAGCCCAGGTCCAAGCCCGGAGCTGACTAAGTGGGGTGTAGTGATTACGTCCTAAATCCCAGAAAACTGCAGGTAGAGGCTGGAGAATCAGAACTTGGTCATCCTCCGCTATGTAATGAGTGAATAGGAGACCCTGTCTGGAAGCAAGTCAGTAAACAAATGAAAGATAAATGCATGGATGGATAGATAGATAGATAGATAGATAGATAGATAGATAGATGACACATGATAGATAAATGATAAGCAGATAGATTATAAGTAGAAAGATGATAGCTAGATGATAAATGATATACAAACATATAGATAGATGATAGTAAACAAATAATAGATAAATAATGCAAGATAGATTGACAGATAATCAAGTGATAAATATTTAGATAGTAGAAAATCATAGAACTAGACAGATAGATGATAGAAAATGATAGGTAGATAAATAGATGATACATAGACAGATGATGATAGATGATAGATAGATAGATAGATAGATAGATAGATAGATAGATAGATAGATGATAGATAGATAGATAGATAGATAGATAGATAGACAGACAGACAGACAGATGATAGATAACAGGCGAGAGAAATGACAGGTAGATGACAGACAACAGGCAGATGATAGATAGAAATAGAGAATTGCAGCAAGTCTTTCACTTCGACATCCTTAGAGGTCCCGTCAGCTATGGAAGAGACGGTTGGGGTGTCATCATTCAGGCCCTTCCTTTGAGCAAGGGTCTCGGCAGTCCCCCCGGCGCTGTCCTGTCCAGCACTACAAGCACCATGTAGTCCTCACCGACACAGTCCTCCCCAGCTCTGGGCTCGCAGCCCCCACCCTGGCTCCCTGCAGCACTCTCCCTTCTCCTCTTCCCAGCATCCTTGCTATGTTGCAAAGGTCCATAGAGTCCAGGCTCCTCTCTATGTCTGCTGGTAGCCCTTCATCCTCCAGCCCCGTCTCCCACCTTCACCCCCAGTGCTGTCACCATCTCCCTTGGGACAACAGTCAGCACTGCCCACACGGCCACACCAACCCCTGCTCTGCGGTTCTGTCACCTCCAACCCTGGGCCCGCTGGGCACATCAGATGGTCACTCGACGTCCATCCTTTCTGACTCTTTTAGTTTGTGTCGGCGGATATAAAGATCTTCATTTCCTGAATTAGCGAGCAGTTTTGGCAACAGTCTTTTTCAGAGACCCTAGGAGGAGGCGGAAGACCACATCATCCACACTTAGCAGATGGGGAAGGAGAGCCCTGGAGAGACCTCCTAGCAACAGGTGACGTCACAGAAGGGAAGCTGCAGATGAGCCTCAGACTTCCCATGTCACTCGGGTCTCTTTCCAGAAGAGCTGGGCCGCAGCCATGCCCCCTGCCCCAGCACACAAGGACTTCTTGTGAGAGATGACAAACAATGCTCACTATATTGTCCTAAAGTGGTTTTCATCTCTGATCACTTAATTCGCCCCGTGTCTGTGTTCCTCTGCTTTTTCCACCGCGGCTCTGATGTTCGGAGTTGACTTCTTGACATTCTAACACTTTCTTACAAAGGAAGCTCCAGAAAGCAACAATGAAAACATTTACTAAGTATGTTTATAATCAAATATATCCTCGGTAATTTAATTTGGAGGAAGCGGAGAGCCCAGCATTACAAACAGAGGGCTGGTTAATAATTCATGAGTCGCTAAGCGGAGAAAAGCCGTGGTGGAGATCCAACGGCCTGTCTCTGCTCAGCCCTCAGCCTTTGCCTCTCCCTGCAGAAGCCGAGCTGCTGGGGGCTCCAAAGCCTTCTCAAGCTGTCAGTCCATGGCTCTGGAAGGTTCTGATCCTGAGGGGTGGAGATCAGGAATGATGAATGCTCAGGGTAGGACACAGGACACAGAGGGAGTCTTCATCCGGCTATAGGAACACACACACACCACACACACACACACACACACACACACACACACACACGTATGTATGTATATAGTGTATATATATATATATATATATATATATATATATATATATATATATATATATGTAGTATATATGTGAATGTATGTCATCATAGTTAGGTATAGGTGTCAACTTGATGGTTGAGGGTTTGAGTTCTGGGCACATTTGTACAAAGTTGGTAATTGAGTTAAGCCCAGAGTGACCCTGCAGTAGATTGTCTAGTGGATGGGGAAGGCCCAGCCCATGGTGGGTGGGACTAGTCCCCACGCAGGTGAATAAAATGGAGGGGACTCTTTGAGGAAGTTGGCATCCTTGTGCACACTTGGCCAGACATGCTGGTCTGGAAGTAAGGATCGTCCCTCTCTCAGCTGTTATGTAGAGATGGTGTGGCCAGTTCCCTTGGCCCTGGTGTTGGTGTGAGCTCTCCTGACAAGATGGACAAACAAGTGTTACCAGACTATCATAAGAGAATAAATCCCCTGTTCTCTTAAACCATTTGATGGTGACTTTGTCAGCAACCATGCGGGCGAATTGCAATATATATATATTTGCTATAGGACAGTAGGTATCAAGTACACAGGCAGTGTGAGCCACTGGGCTGCTTAGTGTCTCTGAAGTGGATCTCTGGCAGGACTTCTGCTGCCTATGCAGGGGCCAAGAAGAAAGGAAACAGGAAAAGTATACTCTGCTATGTGGATCCTGACTGGGCCTGGGAGGGGTCAGCTGCAGCCAGAAACACGCAACGTGGGGTCCGTGAAGGGCCTTCCATGGCCCCTCTTGCTAGGTGCCCCAACAGAAGACAGTCCCACTGTGGCCCTTCTAGAATGGAATGAAGGCTGAATTGGCAGTGACTTGACCAATCTCAGGGTAAGTCCGGGTTCAAAGCCAAGATCATCCCTATTTGTGCTTCCCTGTGTCCGCAGAGAAGACTGTGCACGTGTGTGTGTGGGGAGGGGTCCCCTCCTCACACCTGCATGCTTTCTGAGAGATTCAGGCACAAGCAGATGGGAGAAAGGATTGGGCAGTTTCTTGGAACTTAACTATGGATAGAATGACAGAGAGATGAGGATAAAAAAAATCTAAAACCTCAAACTCTGAGGTGAGGAAAGAGAGTGCACAAAATAAAAAGCACAAATAGTTTCATGCATATGAGTAGTATGCAAACAGAAATGCAAATTAAAGCTACTCTAAACTATTTGTTTTCATCTAAAAAGTTAGGTGAAAGAAGTTAGATGGGGCAGAATGGGTGAGGGGGTGTCATCCTGCAGCGGTCTTAATGTTCTGTCTGTAGGAAGCTGTTCTCAGGGTCTTGTATGATCAAAGGCTCATGCTTTGACCCTACAGCTTCTTTTTTGCATTTATGTATCTCGTCCCCCCTGGGGGGGGACATGTTTCAGAGACACTAACTAGGCTGCTGGTCCACTCAGCTTGTGTCTTTCATTCCTGTTGTCCTGTGGCGGGAATGCACATCAGTTAGAAGACATCTGGAACTTCTTCCATCTTGTGAGTTCCAGGAGCGGAATTCAAGTCACAGGCTTTTAGGATAAGTACTGCCAGCACTGAGCCCTCTTGCTCAATTTCTAGTAAATATCCTATAAAGATGTTTTGCTCAATACCTCTACAACAACAACCTGTAAGAAACCCATTCACAATCATGGAAGCAAATTTTGTTAGGCACACAAATGAGAATAGAAGATTGTCCTTAAAATATCATTTATCAACTATTTTCAACCACACAGACTATACGTATACATATAATCACTCATTCATACACAAATACATGTGCACATCAGGTGCAAGCACATACTCACACAGCCTTACACACACACAAGCACACCACGAACATCCAGAATGTTCTACTGATAGATCAGTTGTTGACCAATCAACACTGATTCAGGGATGTGTGTCTATGGTGAATTTTTATCTGTATGAAAAAAATCCACACATACACAGAACTGCATGCTCACATGTTCCTGGAGCCTACGTATTAACTAGAAAACTGGACATTAAGAAAAGACATATGCACGCACTTTCCTTTTCAGTGCTGATGGTTCCCAGTAGGGCCTCGGTGTCATAGGTAGGGAAAGGTTGCCCCAAACTTTTCCGGGATGCTGCCCCTCTTGATGTAAGCCAAAGGCGTGGAGCATGCTGAGTGGTCTCACTTACATGGCAACAGTGCTAGCGAGACACTGGTGTCAATTTGACAACCGCAGGCTGAGCTCTGGGCACATCTGTGAAGAATTAAGAGCTAAGGCCCTGAGCAAGCCTGCAGGAGCTTGTCTGATTGATATAGAAAGATTGATGTAGCAGATGGGGCGATTTCATGGGCAGTGAATAAAAATGCAGAGAGATGGTTCCCTTGTTCCCTTAAGTCATTTGGTCATGAATGTATCAGCAACGTGCAGACAAAATGCAACAGAGTTGAAATTTGCAGCTGAGTAAACTCCCGAAGTTTTTGCCTCTTCTAGAATGTATTGTTCCTATCATCTGCCGGTAGCGCACGGACCGCCTGGAAACAGACACGATCCTCCTGCTGGATTCGGTCTTGGTCTCAAGTTCATTTCTGTTAGCAACCTTTGGACCCTCCCCAGCCCTGCTTCAGCCCCAGCCTGCGCCTCTCGCCCCTTCCCCATTCCCAAAGCAGACACGTCCCAGCCAAACCCGGACCATGTAGCATAGCTACACGACTCACAAGTCGATGGGTTGGAAAAGGCTTCCGGTAACTCAGCCTTTCTTCTGTGATGACATTAATACAACACGGTCTAATGCTTGTGATGTGTGTCCTGTCCGGGTCGTCTGCAGGCTCAGCCGCTTAGAGAGCCGGCCCAGGAGCCTGCCAGGCCAGACAGGCCACGTTTTGTGGCTGGTATCACCAGGCCAGTCGCAGTTAGTGACCAGGGTACCGTTCTCAGTATCAGAACTTCAGGGGTCCCAGGTGTGCAGGGTCTCCTTGGCAGAGAACCGAAGACTTGTGGGTGGAAGAGAAGGATCAGATTGGCATGTCTGAAGAAGGGCCGTTTCTAGCAAGTTCGACCCAAGCATTTGCCTTCCTCCTTTAATCATATTCCACATTAAGATTTCCCTTCGCATCTATGGTGTGCAGAAGACGGAGACGTTTAAGATGCATCAAACGACATCCTGCTTGCACATGGGTGCAATCTAATCGGCGTAGGAGGGACGCACCAGTTTGACATCTACAGACTTGGGTGCTTGGGGTTACAGCTGCTTTTCTTCCGCTGCTCTGAGAAACACTCACACACAATGTGAGGGAGAAAGGGAGATTTATCCGGCTTTCCTTTCCAGAGGGGATGTATTTCCCTAATGGTGAGGATCAAACAGCAGAAGACACGGTTAGAGGCAGAATCAGGGGGTCGATTCAGATCACCGCAGCCATCGAGAAGCAGAGGGAGCAAGAGCGAACTGAGAGGAAGCAGTGCTGAGCCATCAGTCCGCAAGATCCATTCCCCGTGCCTTCCTCCAGCAAGGTCCCTCCTCTTAAAGGTGCCACAACATCGCCAAAGATGAACATCAGCTAAGGATGCAAACACACGTGGCTGTGAGGGAGAACTCACATTCAAACCATGACAGAGGAGAGGCTGGTAAGGAACTGGTGTGCACTTAGTTCTCTCTCTCTCTCAATTTGAAACAGTCTCATGCATCCCAGGTTAGCCTCAAACTTACAATGTAACACTATATAGCTGAGGATAGCCTTGAACTTCAGATTTTCTTGTCTCTACCTTCCAAGTGCTGGGATTGTAGGTGCAAACCTACCACACCAGGTGTATGTAATGCCGGTGATGGAACCCAGGACTTATGCATGCTGGGTAAGTACTCTATCCACTGAGCTACAAGCACTCTACCTACTGAGTTATAAGCACTCCACCCACTAAGCTATATTCCTAGCCTTTGAAGTACTCGTTGACTGTTCTTTAGTCCTGGGAGGAGAGGAAGGTTGCCCATAGCCTCTCGGGCACCACGTGGGAGAGGCCACGGTGGTAAATCTTGTGTCATCTCACTGTGTCTGCGAGCCAGCCAGCAAGTGACTAAATTGGGCTTTCAGCACTGGGGGAGGGGGGCTTGTGCCCTGACCGCTCTGAGCCCAGCACAGAGCTGGCGTGTGCCACAGCACCGTCCTGTCGGTGTCCACAGAACCTTCTGCGGTGTGCGGGAGGTGGGGGTGAAGCTTTGCCCGACTTTGGTCCTGAGAGTTGACCCCTCCAGCTGCGTCCTGCTCAGCCTCGATGTCCTTGTTGGCAAAAGAGTGAGAACAGCCTTCCGCCCGGAGATGAGGTCGGAGGCGAATGATACCATGGGCACAAGGGCTGCATGCTCCGCAGGGTGTCATGGGACAATCATGGCCACACATCACAGCGACAACAACCCTTTAGACTCAGCTTCCACCTGAGGCCGCTGCCGTCCCATTGAGCAGCTCTGAGGGCGAGGAAAGTCTGTTAGGCTTGGAGAACATTCTTCTCTTCCTAAGCTTTCAGATCCCTGTCCACGGAGAGACAGCCAGGTGGTTTAGCCCTAGACCTCATGAAGTGGACACACCTACCAAGGCTATGGCCTCCTTCTGTTGTGTAAGATGGGGGGCGGGGTCAGAGGGGAAAGCAATGTATTATCCAGGGTTCCCCTTATGTATGATTGACATATTCTAGAATTTTCGAGGTCATTCTTTGAGGTCTAAAATAGAGGGAACGTATACATTGTCCCATAGGATTCCACAGGGAGAGAGAGGTGGGTCTTCTGCAGAGATGGAGGGGTTCCTCCTCTTCTGCAGAGATGAGGGTCCTCCTTCGCTACAGTGTATCTGGTGTGAGGTGGAGCGCTGCGTCTCATGTCTTGACTGATGGCCCATGGGAGTAGGCGACAGGAGTTTGTATGAAGACAGAAAGTCTGAACCAAGAGCTTGGCCCTGCACATGGCCAGGAGCCTTGAGCTGAACTGGTTTACTGAAGGAGCGCTCTGCCCCTCCGTTGGCTGCTCAAGAGGCATTCCGCAATGTGGAGCTGTCAGCCTTCTTACTTCTTTTTCAGTCCCCATTTGTAATAGGATGATCAGGGGAGGAGAGGCAGGTAAAGAGAGGAGCTGTGAGCATCTTCCACATTGCCTTCTTTTTAAATTTTTTATTAGAGGGAGAGAAAGAGAGAGAGATGGAGGATGGCATGCATGCCGTTGTGATTGCACATGAGTGGAGGTCAGAGGCTGCTTTCAGAAATCAGTTCTCTCCATCATGTGGGCTTCCAGGGATGGAGTCCAGGTGTCTAGGTGGGCACCTAGAATCCAGGTGTCTAGAGTGGGCACCTTGCCTGCTGAGCTTCTCAAGGGCCCGGACTTGCTCTTCCTTCAACAAGCAAATAAGATTGTCCGCAGAGCTCTGGGTTCTGCTGGAGTTCCCAGGGCAGCCTGGGAACTGGACGGGGGGAGCTCAGGGGAGGGGAGAGTGCTGTGAAGCTCAGGGACCCCCAAGCCCTGTCCCTCCCTTTTGTCCACCTGCCCCCACTTCGCCTTACGTGAGAGGCTTCCCTTAGGGATTTGCAGGTTGACAGTCATGGGGTGTTTCACTGGGGCCAGTGGCCTGAGCAGAACAGGAGTCACTGGCCACCCACGAGTATCAGGATGGGGGCAGGTAGGAGGGATGGACGCCAGCCAAGTGTCTGCAGACACGGGCGATCTCCAGTGCAGTGATTCAGAAGCCCCTCAAAGGAGACCTTCCTGCACTCCAGCCAGGCGCTAGCACCGTGAGCCCACCATGTCTGGAGAAGGTGCAGTTCTGGAGAAAGGACTTGACCCATTCCTGTCTGTGTCAATCACATCTCTTAGCCACGACATGAGTGCTTGTGGAGTGTGCACATAAATGAATGAATGAGTGGATGGATGGATGAATGAATGAACAGTGAATGAATGCAGTCCATGCTTGGAGCCAGGCCCAAAGGAAGCAAGTTCTGCTATGGGTCATCTTGAATGCGGACAGATATTGTAAAGGGCTGGTTGGGTTCAAGGGAGAAAGACTCTGCCTCACAAGCAGAAGACCTGAGTTCACATCCCCAGATTTCAGGTAAATGCTGGGCATTACGGAGGCAGCCGGTAATTTCCTGATCCTGGAAGGGGAGTCTGGAAACCTCAAAACAAAGCAGTAAGGAGTTAGAGTGATCCAAGATGATTCCTGTCACCCTTGGGCCTTTAGAACCGTGTGCATGCATGCACGCACACACACACACACACACACACACACACACACACGCACACACACACACACACATGCACACACACACACATACACACACGCACACACATGCACACACACATGCACACACACACATGCACACACACATGCACACACACATGCGCACACACATGCGCACACACACACATGCACACACACACATATGCACACACACACATGCACACACACACATGCGCGCACACACACACACATGCACACACATGCACACACACACACACGCGCACACACATGCACACACACACGCGCACACACATGCACACACACGCGCACACACATGCACACACACACATACGCACACGCACACACATGCACGCACACGCATGCACACACACGCATGCACACACACGCACGCACACACATGCACACACACATGCACGCACACACACACATGCACACACACGCATGCACACATACACACACGCGCGCACACATGCACGCACACACACACACACACACGCACACAGAAGGTTTGGACAGCGGGCAGTTGAGATGCAGCCAGCTCTGCTCTGTGGTCACAGGTCACATCAGAAGGGAGACCCAAGGGTCTCCACAGGGTAGAGGAAGCGGGGCTGCAGCAGAGGCTGTGGACCCGCTGGAAGATGTGTGGGTGACATCATGACAGAGAGGACAGAAGGGAGAGGACCCCAGCCAGCTCCGAGCTGGAGGGGAGCCCCGGCCGCTCTGGCAATCCCTGGCTCGATTCTGATGCCATTAGCGGGTTTGGTGGGCTTCTTGCCATGCATGGACTTCAGAGGACCACAGCGCGGATCCGGGGCTGCTGGATGCTAATTTGTACATACGGAAGTGCAGCTTCGTGCCATGGATGGCTGAGCTGTGGACAGATGGAAGTAGCAAGAACTCCAAGCCACGAAGACAAACACAGGAAAGGAGGTTGGGGGGGGGGGGATGAAATCAAAAAGAATAGCAAGCCTCCCTGCGTCTGGTCCCTTCGCATCTCCTCTTTGCTTCCTTCTTTCTCTCTGCCACCCTGCCTTCCGCTCCTCCTCTCCTCTCTCTCCCGAGACCTTTCAGGGTGCACACGAGTAAATTCACAGAGCCCCCAACGGCTGTGGACATCAATAATGCAAGGATCCGATTTCCCTTGATAACTGTGCGGCCACGGCAAGTCCCCGCATCGGGACTGGAACGCAGTGTCAGAGGTTCCTGAGAAAGGAGGAATGGAGACCCTGGGTTCCAGCGTGTGTCCCCAAAGGTCCCCAGACCCTTACGCGCCATCTTCCTCCCGTACTAAGGATGGTTTCCTTCCCCACAGACTCGAAGAAGTTCTTCAGATGTTCAGGCTTGCTCCAGGGCTCAGCCGGCAACTCCGATGGGATTACCTTTCATTGTGGCTTCTCTCTTTCTTCTCCCTCGTGCCTTTGAGTGGGAAGGCCTGTAATATTTTATTTATGTGGCAGGCATTCAGGGTTAGCGTCCCTTCAGAAACTGTCACATGAAGGTGTCTACGTAGCTGAGCCACCTGCCTACTTGGGCAATCGCCCCTCTTTGGGGGGTTTAACAAACTTTTTCTATTAAAGGCCAGAAAATAAGTATTTTCGTGTTTTCGAGACACAGGGCTCTCTCAGGCTTGGAGAGGCAAACGCAGAGAGTATGTCAGTATAGGTGAATTGCAGGCTGGCCAAAGAGTCGGCTGGGCCCCCAGGGTGCTCTCTGGAGGCTCCCTGGACTAACATCCCTTAGTGTGGACAGCACACCCTGCCTCGGCCCAGGACTACTTCTTTCTAACTTCTCTGAGGGCTGGAGGGATGCGTTGGGCCCACAGTAGGATATTCTAGTCCAACTTCTCCAGTATTGACTCACTCACAACACTGCCTTTAGCTCTGGACTAGGGGCAGCTGAGGTCAACATATGTTCCTGCTGGGGTGACCTTATGAGCCCCTGCAGGGCTACCTATGTGGCTGCAAGCCCGTAGCCCTGACTTCTCCTTCCTTCCTTCCTTCCTGTTCACACTAGGGTCAATAAAAGCTTGGAGTGGCAGAGATGCCAAAGGAAGAGGTGGGCAGAGGACCACCTGAAGAGTCAGGCATCACTAATCTATGAGCAGCTTTCTTCTCAGCCTCCTGACTGGGTCTGTGGCCCGCCGGAGGGTCTGAGTGCAGAGACAACAATTCCATCAGCTCTCCGTTGGTGCGACTACCACTTAACAATTCACAGGCATTGGCGTTGTGGCCGGTGGAAGGGGGGATGTTTTTACCTCCTAACCCAACACCTGTCTCTGACTCATTCAGATTCACACCCGCAGCTCTCCGATCTAACACTGGCACCCCCCTCTGCCTCAGTTTCCTTGGATCGCATGAATTTCCTGTGTGTGGCTTTGATTCTGGGGGTCCGACTCCTCCTCCGTGACCTCCTGTTCTGCTCACTGGAGCATCAGCAGTGGATCTGCTGCGGGTCACGGCTCAGCGAGTGTCTGTTTTTTGCAGGCAGGACACTAGGCTCTGTGAGGTGCGCTTGCTGGCATCTCACAACAGCCACAACGGCTGTCACTTGCCCCATTTTGTGCATAAGATCAACAGCCACTCAAGTCCTTTAATCAGGACTCCACATCCCACAAGCCTGTGAAACAGGTTTGGCTACCTTTGTCTGGTCCCCGGCCAGGAGATGCTGGACGGTGGGGCGATTTCGGTTGCACAATACCAAGGGTCTCTACATGCGTGACTCACATCGCCCCAGCCACCCTGCGCTCTGACTCCAGGTCCACGAGGGAAAGCAGCTCCTTTGTCACCTGCGTAACCATCCCAGAGTACTCAGGGCAGGGCCTTCAGCTCCCGAGCCTCCTGGCTCGTGGATGCTTCCGATGCCCCAGAGCACATACGGCCGTCACCTGGATGACGCCACCGGTACCACTGTGACAGACGCTTCTCCTCATGCTCCTTGTCACCCATACCCGAGTCTCATGTACTCAGCTGTGAATTATTGCTTCACATAGTGAGTTCACATGGCAAATCAGACTAAGCGACTCACCAGTTCAATGTTTAGTTTAGAGAAGTGTTTTAAAGTATCTATGCAAAATGTAAGGGGATGTGATCGCTAAGTATGTTACACATGTGTATATGCTTTTTCTTAAATAAACCTAGGGATACCACACACATTGGATGCCATACATACATCCACACATTCATGTATATATGTGAAGGCACATGCACATATCTAGACATACACACATATATAGATACACTCATATATGAACATGCACATGCATGCAACACGTAAGTACATGCATGTGCAGCCAGACATAGCCTACTCTTGTTTGCACGGTGCCTGCCTACATGTGCTGCCCGTACCTGATCCCCCGAGAATGTCCAGCACTGCAGACCCCAAGCTGAACACACTTCCCCAGGTCCACCGTATGAGAAGGAGACCTAGAATCTGGGGAAAAACAGCGCATTGAAATCCACATCCAAGTTGAATGCTCCAGCCGTCAGCTCATTGGCCCCATCTCTCCCATGGGAAGGACTCCACTGGGTGGTTATAATCCACTGGTATCTCTTTGGGTAGCTCCTTATCGCCTACAAAGCTTTGGAGTAGGGAATTCCTGTGGCTACTAAAATCTGCAGGTCTTCAAGTGAAGAGGCGTCGTGTTTTCAAGCAGCTGTGGACCCTACAGTATGTTTTAAGCCATCTCTGATCACCCATGACCAGTGCAATGTGAGCGCACAGTGATGCTTGACCATTGTGGGTCATTCGGAAGCAACACTGAGGAATCAATCAGGTCATGGTATTCAACACACACATGGTTTTCCCCTGATATTTTTAAATCTGGGACTGGGTTAAGTCACAGAACTGTCACCTACGACTATGATGGGACAACTTTGTATGGAGCTCAACATCATGCGAATACACATGCACACACATGTACAGCAACTTTGGCTAGTTTGGCTAGCTAGCAAGTTGCTGGGATCCCACCTATCTCTGCTTCCCAGTGCTGGGGTTGTAGGCACACGTGGTAATGGCCGGCTTTTTTATATGGGTGCTGGGGATTTGAACTCAGGTCCTCATACTTCCACAGCAAGAACCTTACCCACTGAGCCATATTCCTAGACCATTTACAATAAATTATATGAGAGACAAAAGCTACAACGGTATCTACACACGTGAGTTTCATGGGACAAATGTACACAGGCATGCATGGGTAATGACGAAGGCAAGTCCTCGGAATTCTCTGTATTGCAGTGTCTCCTTTACTTTTTAATATAACCCATGTTCCCTTAGGTTAAACAACAAATGAATAAGAGTTTCTTGCCCTCACATGCTCTGATCTGAGAGAAAAAATTAATCTGCAAATTCCAAAGCACCCAGAGAACTTCCTCTTACAATGTAAGCACGTGACCTTGAGCTTCACCTTGCCATTCCAGATCACTGCACGGAAATTCCCAGAAATTCAATATCGCCATGAAAATCAAATGGCAGCCATTTGATTCACAAAATTTGGAATTCCTACCAACAGGAAGTTGACACAAAATGAAAGTTAAGCTGAAAGAATCATCCGTGTGGCTCCATCTTTGCCTCCCAAGAGCTCTGATCAGGGCGGGCCTTCCTGCCAGGCTCAGCCCTTTTGATGGACCACTGACATTCCAGCCTCGCTTCCAAGTTACACCAGTAAAATGGTAAAATAGCCCTCCGGGACTTTGACTGTAAAGCGGAATCTGTGCTGTAAGTTGCTCTCTGGGAATGCATTAGCAAGACGTCCAGCTCCCGCAGGGTGTGCCCGAGTAAGGGATGGGATTCCCCATTTTCCCTTCCCCAGCTGGGAAGGAGTTGGTTCCCAATGAGTCTTTGCGGTGTATGTGGCTCCCTTCCGTTTCATTGGAAAGAGGAACCCAGGAAAGGTTTTTACTCTGTTCATTCTCCAGAGTGCCTTGTCTTTGTGGAGCAGAGAGGCTCCCTCGTGAAATAAAGAGGCAGAGGAATGAAGCGATCTGCCCTGCTCCCTTCCGCTCTAGAAGGGAAATGGTTTGTGAAGACAAGAAAGAATTGAGCCTCTAGCATGAGAGGAGAGAGAGCTGCCGACCCAGGAATGGGATGCGGGCAGAGCAGAGGAAAGTGGGGGAGGCCCCAGGCTGCCTTCGCTGCCTGCGCCGATCTCTGTCCACAGGAAAAGTGTGTTCAAGAGGGAGAGCTGGGAAGAGAAAGAGGTGAGAGGGAAGAGGAGGAAGAGGAAGAGGAGGAGAAAAACAAAAAGAGGAGGAGGAAGGAGAAGAGAAAAAAAGGAAGAGGAGAAAAGAGGAAGAAAAAGAGGAAGAAGAGGAGGAGAAGGAAAAGAAAAAAGGAAGAGGAAGACCAAAAAGAAGAAGAGGGAAAAAAGAAAAAGAGGAAGAGAAAGAGGAAGAGGAAGAGGAGAAAGAGGAGAAAGAGGAGGAGAAAGAGGAAGAGGAAGAGGAGAAAGAGGAAAAGGAGGAGGAGGAAGAGGAACAGGAGAAGAATATAGAAGAATCGACTCCCTTTTCGCCTACCCTGGAGCTTTTAGGGTGTTACCTGGTTGTCATAGAAACACCATGATGCCTCTCTTCTGGAGTCTTCTGATTCCTTCTTCCAGGTTGGTCCATCTCTCCCCAGCCTCTTTCTTTCTGTCATCTGTAGGAAACTGCTGCCCATTAAACCTGCTTACAGTTCTTCCAGACAACATCCACCTTCTTTTCTATTTGTGGTGACTTTGCTATCTAAGCAGACAGCTATCATTTCATGTGACATTTTGCCTAGCATTTTGCAGTCCACCAAAGCTAACATATTATCCAGGTAAACATAGATTCCCTCTCTTTCTCTCTCTCTCTTTCTCTCTCTCTCTCAATTTTACATTTATTGTTCCCGTTGCACTGAGCATATCTGAGCCCTGACATGCCCTCTGCACAAGCGCCACATTCCAGCCTGAGTCCAGTGCCAGTCGCAATGCAGCCCTGCTACAAATATTACCTGAGATTTCTTCCAGGTTATGCGTTCAACATGTATTTGAAACATGCCTGACTCTTGCATGTAGACTTGTGCCCCATCCTAAGACATAACATTATATATGTGCACAGATCCACAATATAAAGAAAAAGGCAAATGAACTTCAAGCAATTCTTTAGCTTCAGTGTTTCCAATGAGGACTGGTAACGCGCTGAACAGAGACCTCAAGGCGAAGAGTCTTCCACCAATCTGAGCTTATTATTGTCTGATTTCCCTCTGAAGGTCGTGTACAACCAGATCTACTCTTGAAAAGGAGGCATGAGCTGGAGGGGTTAAGACTCTGCCTTGCAAGCAGAAGGACCTGAGTTTGGATCCCGGATCCCATGTAAAAACACCAGTTGGAAATGGTGGGGTGGCCTGTACTTCTGACTCTGGAAGGGAGAGCCTGGGAAATCGCAGAGCAAAGCAAAAAAGAGATAGAAGCAATCCAGAATGATTCCCAATGTACCCTTGGGCCACCACAGCGACAGAGAGTGCCCTCTGAGGCACACACACACACACACACACACACACACACACACACACACACACTAAAGAGAAAAAAAATGGAGCACATATGCCTCTCTCTCTCTCTCTCTCTCTCTCTCTCTCTCTCTCTCTCTCTCTCTCTCTCTCTCTCACACACACACACACACACACACCAGAGCATTCTGTCTACTCCACAGTCCATAGTGCTCAGGAATCATTAGCTGGTGAATGGCTGAGACCTAATTCGGCTAACATTAGTGTCACAGAGCATTTTGCTCCATGCTAATAAAATTGTTCCTCGTAATGAGATCTTGCATCTACTCTCATGTTTGTTTCTAGATATCATATTCGCATGCATTTTGGAATTCTATAAATCAAGCCTTGTTTTATCTAGAGCATTTTCTCAGCCACTAAGCCGGCTAACACATGGCGCAGGCACCCTAATAAGTGCCATATGCGCAGTACGAGGGGCTCTTTCATCAGACTGAAGCGAAGTTAGCTAATTGGAGGGTTGGAGGGTATGCGGGGCCTTCACAATTACGAGGCACACGCTTAAGAAAAGGCAAAGGATCTTTTCTTCATGCTCCCCCTCCCCTGCATTCTCAATGCGCAGATTTAAGAAGACCCCCTTTCCAAATCCTCTCTGGTCCCACATGAAAGGCATGACGACTTTACACAGCAAAATGGGGCCTCGGAAAGAAAAAGAAAGGAAGAAATGGAATGTTTACTCGAAGCAGAACATCACTGGCTCCGTGATAGCAGCCCCACCACATTCTGCCTCCAGCTGTTTTGATTTATCCTTCAACTTCCAATAAAGCTGATGCTTCCTTTCAAGGGCGATCCATAATTAACTTTTCAACTGGTGCCGGATGGTTTCTTTCAGTACCGCCAATAGTGTTGAATCCAGTAAAAATAAAAGACACGGACAAGGGCTGAGAAGATAGCTTAGGGGTGAAGCCTTTGACTCACCCTGACTCACATAAAAACGTCAGGTGGAAATGGCGGCAGCCTGCACTTCTAGCCCTGGAAGGCAGAGTCTGGAAAACCCCAGAGAAAGCAAAGTAGAATAAGCCATAATACCAGTGTCACTCTTGGACCTCCACAAGCACACACTCAGCTTCCCTCTGGTACACACACACACACACACACACACACACACACACACGCACACACACACACACACTCACACGCATACCCCACATGTGCATGTGTACCTGGTAGAATCCTACTCCCATGGAATATTCTCTCTGGACAGTTTCACCCTGGGAAGTTTCCTGAGGATGTGACTGGATTGTACAAGGAGAGATAGAAAGGTCATGCCACAAAGGTAGAAAGTCAATTATGTCATCCATTTTCAAAGACAACATCTGGAGGTGACTCCTGATTCTGGTAGACAGACAAGTTTCCTGACGGATGAACAGAAAGACAGATGACAGACAGCTAGGTGGATAGACAGGTGGCTGACGGGGAACCAGCAGAGAGACGGATGGATGTGCCTCAGCGTTTGCTCTCATCACGGTGGGCTGCCGCTATCTGTCATGGTTCGAAATGTGTCCTCCACGGACTCGTGTTTGAGACGTTCATGGCACCTTTATGAGGTGGAACCTTGCAGGAGGCAGACAGAAAGAGGGGGTGGGCCTTGAGGTGATTCGTCCCACCCTAATCTTCATGCCCCCTCCCCTGCATTCTCAATGTGCAGATTTAAGAAAGCCCCTTTCCCAATCCTCTCTGGTCCCCTTGAAAGGGATGACTTGCAGTGGCCAGTTTAGCCGCTCTCAGCCTCCTCCGGTTTCTGCCAGCCACCCGTGCCTGTCCCACCGTGAAGGCCCGCATCTCCCCGCTGGAACCGTAAGCTCAATAAATCCCCCTTCTCCCTTGAGCTGCTTGACTCCGAGTGGTGTCTCACAGCACAGAGTAACCAGACACTATCTATGGGACCCCTGGGGAGCACACCACAAAGCAGGGGGAGCGCAGGGAGTGCTGGGAGTGGGTCATGGGAAGTTTCTCTGTGAAGGGCATTTGTCGGTATGACTGGGCATTTTATGGGGTCCAATGTCATCAACAGGCACCTCTTCTTCCTGCTTCACTAGGCACCACGTTGTCTATGTGGACAAGCAGGCTTACCATCCCCCACTCTTACTGGATGAGTTTTCCTTAAAGATGAAAGGGGCTCAGAGCCTTCCTTTGCTCTCTGAGCCCTGACCCCTCACACTTGCTCATGGGAACACTGAATCCCCCTCTTCCACCCAAGGTCAGGGTCTTTTTCCCTGGATGAAGCCTCTCCATTCTTGGAGACTCGACTCAAAGAACCCTCATGAGTGAATCTAGGGTCTTTGCCTTCTCTGGGCCCCACCTGACTCTAGCAAGATCCGTTTGCTTCTTCTCTTAGTCTGCCGTTTTCATCGCCCCTTGAGGGTCAGCTCACGTTCCACTTCCTTTAGGGCTAAGACAAAATTTCTGCTTTCTCTGGCAGAGAGAATTGTTTTCTCTCTCTCTCTCTCTGTGCATGTGTTTGTATGTATGCAGGTGCACATGTGTGCATGGTGTATGTGCACATGGTTGCCCATGCACATGAAGTCAGGTCATTATGGGAATCGCACCTGATTGTCCTTCCACCTTCTGGTTTTGAGGCTGGGTCTCTAAACCCAGAGCTTGCCTTTCGGTCTAGTCTGGCTGCCCAGCCTCCTCTGGGAGGTCCCAGCCTCCACCTCCCAAGGCTGGAACTGCAGGCAGCCTGCCACAACAGCTGGGCTTTTTACTTGGGATCTGGGATCTGAACTCTGGTCCTTTTGCTTGCCTGTCAAGCACTCTAACTGCTGAGCCCCTGCTCCCAGCTGTGACCCTAACTATAGTCAGCCGCTGTTTCAGCCTGTCATAGTGGCCAGTCTCTCGCTGATACCATCGATCCTCCCCGTGCTCACTGAGACCAGGTGTTCCTCCAGGGATACGTGTCTCTGCGCCCTGCCAAATGCCATCTGCACCAACAGGTGATCTGGCTAAGTGGGTCTTTACCAAGTGCAGCGGCACAGGATGTTCTTAAACTCACCATGTTCTTGTCCAGCCTCCCAAGTGCCAGGAATACAAGCCAGCGCCATCATTCCCAGTTAGCATTTTTTTTTTCTAAAATAAATGTGTGTAAAAGAAAATGGTTTGCAAAATTTCTGGCATATGAAACTCATCTGAGCATTATTTGCTATTGTCGTTTTTATTTATTTTTGTGGGCGCATATTCATTGTGCACAGTGACAAGTTTCATGAAGATGTCTCCATGCAAGTAAATCATGGCTTCCACAGCAATGAATTATAAAGCCATTGCTGACATAGACATGGAAGCAGTCTTCAGACGCAGAGTCCTCCAGCAGAGCACAGGGAGTTGCTGGGTGCTCCTCAAGGACGGAGAGAGGGATGCAGGGTGCTCCACCTGGAAACGGAAGGGTTTTCAATGTTTGATCCGGCCAGGGAAAGATATATCCCTCTCCATGAGGTCAGAAAGGGATTCTGGGGGCTCCATGAGATCAGGGAGGATGTTGGATGTTTCATAAAGGTAGGAAGGGATATTGTGTTCCCCATAAGGAAGGGAGGGAATATCGGGGACTCTACCAAAGAACAGAACATTTCTGACTTGAGCTCTTGAGACCAGAGACAAGTGGCCGGCCACATCTAACCCACTGACCAGTGTGTAATGATGAACACAAACTGCCCAAGACACCACAGTGTTACCCCAACCAATGGACACAAACATTAGCACAGGAACACGGCTGAGTGCAAGGAAATATTTGAATGCACGGAGGGACAGGGCTTGTCCAGTCTGGGTGGGCGGGGACCTTCTGGACCAGTGGCGTTGTCCGGAAGATGCGTCCCTCAGTGAGGATGTGGGACACCCCAGGCATTAGGGCCGGAGCTGGTGAAGTCCTTCTCCTGTGGGACTCAAGCTCCCTTGAGAAAGAAAGAAAATGAATGCACCAGGCATAAGCAATGAAGGAGAAAATGCGGGGGACAGTGTCCATGTGTGTGGGGGGTGCTGCTGTTCTTAATGTAGTCAGTGGTAGTGCATGGAGTCTTCAAACAAAGGGATTGGGGGACATTGGTTATGAAGGGCGGATACTCCAGACAAGAAAAGCACAGACCTAGTCTCTGGGGGCATGGGTACACTTGGGGTGCTGAGGGCTCTGTGGTTGAAGAAGAATGAGGACGGGGCACAGCAGTCAGGACTGGGCAGTCTGAGTTGCCGGGAAATGCCAAGGAGCGAGGGGTAGAAGGTTTGGGAAGAAATGTGTCTGGCTGGAGTGGGATTGCACAGGCACCTCCAGAACCCTGCAGGGTGTAGACCACGTTGAATGGGAATGGGGCAAACTGGTTCAAAAGACTCCACTGAGTCCCTGGCATCCCCTCGCAGGGCTGGCGGAGTCCAGGGCAAAGCTGAGCGACGGCTCAGGATCGGTTTCTGGAGATTTCGAGGGTGGGAGAGCACTCACAAGAACGTGACTTTTTTTTTTAAATTTTATTCAATTGTGCACGTGTATGTGTGTGCGTGTGTGTGTGTAGAACCACAGATGAATTCGGGAACCACCATGGATGCCTCCACCTCCTCCTTGTTTACTCTGCCCCGGGATTCACAGGCTCCGCCTACCAGGACCAGAAACGCAGGCCGCCCCCGCTTCCACCTGGCGTCTATACGTGGGGTCTAGGATCCGAACTCAGGACCTTCCGCCTGCAAGGCAGAGGCTTAACCCCTGAGCCACCTCTCCAGCCCCAAGAACGTGACTTTGAGGTTGGGGAGAAACACAAGGAAGACAGCCCTGGGATGGCGGAAGTGTTGGCACACTGTGATTCTCAAGGCTGAGTAGCGACAAGGTGTGTCCACAGTCTGCATGAAACATCTGGCAGAGGTCAGAGTGGGGGCGGAGCCTGGCTTTCTTCATTCAGAATCCGTTTCCAGTGATAAATCCTCAGTATGATTTAGTCATTTTCTTGTTATCGTGCCTAAAATACCTCACGACCGTAAAATACCCCACGACCGTAGCTTGAAGAAATGGGGTTTATGTCGGCTTAGATTTCAAAGTCCATCGTGGAGAGGAAGGCGCAGTGGCGGGACCACGAGGCAGCTGCCCATGTGGCATCCAGTCAGGAAGCAGAGAGATGAACGCTTTCTGCTTTACTCAGTGTGAGGCTGGGAAGGAGCCACCCACCCGCACGTGGGATGGGACTTCCTGGTTCACTCAAGCCAATCTAGAGACACCCCCCCCAGACATGTTCAGAGGTTTGTCTCCTCGGTGGTTCTTGGTCCTGCGAAATTGACAGTCCTAATTTTCCAGAAGGGCTGCCTCTCGGTCTCCCTAGGTCGTGAATCTGATGGAGTCTGTTCTGTCTCCAAAGCCCTGTGGCTGCAGTTAGAAAGCACAGAGGGAGCTGATGAGACACCACCAGAAGGCAGAGGCTGGCCCATCAGCACGCAAAGCACAGAGGCCCACGCCTGGGGCCGCGCGGAAGGGCTGCTTGATGTTAGACGCATCAGTTCATCCCACTCCATACAGCATGCCGTGTCTGCCGAAGACAACACAAACATGTTTTGCTGCTTATCTGTGGTGAACAGAGAACCCAGAAGAAAAGACAGGCACGTGTGAGAACTACATCTATAGGGGTCAACCTGACACTCGCAGACTGAGCTCTGGGCACATCTTGAGGATAAGTATTTGAAGAAAACTCTGAGCAAGCCGGCAGGAGATGGTCTGCTTAATGTGGGAAGATCCAGCCCGTGATGGGCGGGACCATCCTTCTGTGGGTGGATGAGATGGAGGAAGCCGGTTCGGGCAAGTCTGGCATTCTTCAGCATATTTGGACAGGTTTGCCATCTGGTAAATGAGGTGTGTCCCTGTGTCCGTCATCCTGTGGATATGGTGTGACCAGTTCCTTTGGCTCCTTGGCATGAGCTCTTCTGCCGAGCTGGACTAAGATTGTAACTGGACAGTCGTAAACCAGACTAAAACCCCTCGTTCCCTCAGGTTACTTAGTCACGAGTTTATCAGCGACGTGCAGGCAAACTGCAATAGTACTTTGCTTTCATGAACCCTCGTTGGCCCTTAGCTGAGGTAAGTCGATAGCGTTCTTAGGGTGTGTCATAGTCAAGCACAGGTGTCAACTTGACTGTTGAGGGTTTGAGCTCTGGGCACATTTGTGGAGAATTAGTAGTTGAGTTGAGCCCAGAGTGAACCTGAAGGAGATTGTCTAGCTGATGGGGAAGGCCCAGCCCATGGTGGATGGGATTAGGCCCTGGAATAAATCACGGAGACCTGGTTGAGAGAGTCGGCATCCTTCTGTTCACTTGGCCAGACGTGCTGGTCTGGCAAGTAAGGATTGTCCATCTCTCAGCTGTTATGTGGTGATGGTGGCCAGTTCTCTCGGCCCTGGTGTTGGTGCATGCTCTCCCGTCAAGCTGGACTGAGAACTGTAGTCAGTAATCGTAAGAGAATAAATCCCTTGTTCCCTTAAGCTGTTTGACAGTTACTAATCAGCAACCATGCAGGTAGACTACAACAGAATTTGGTACCCAGGAAGTGGGGTGTTGCTGATAAATCTATGTGGATATTATGGCTTTGAAATGGTTTCTCTGGACAAAGTTGGAAATGCTTGAGAATTTTCACTTTGTGCATTGACAAATACAGTTCTTTAGAGTTTAGTGGGCCAATTGCTGAGAGAGATTGTTTGAGCCCAATTTGTGATGAGGGGAACAAGGACTTTGGTAAAGCTGAATTTAAAGACGATAGACTGGTTTGCTTGATAGAGGAGAGCTGTGTTGGCAGCCTTGAGGGTTTGGATGTAGACTTTGCTCTTAACTTGATGTTTTCTCATTGTTACAATGATTCTATTTGGAATATTTAAAGATTTTTTTGGCATATTTAAAGAAAGACTTTTAGTTCCAATATTTTGATAATTGAAATTTTAATGAGAATATTTTAAATTTGTTTATGAAATGCATTTATATTTTTAAGATAACTTTTAACATCTGTGGGGATAAGGAAAGGTTACAGGTTAAAAGTGCTATGTCTTTGTGACAAGTTGACAAGGGGTGGAGTATTAAAGTTAAGCACAGGTGTCAACTTGACTGTTGAGGGTTTGAGCTCTGGGCGCATTTGTGGAGAATTAGTAGTTGAGTTGAGCCCAGAGTGAACTTGAAGGAGATTGTCTAGCTGATGGGGAATAAATCATGGAGAGCTGGAATAAATCACAGAGAGCTGGTTGAGAGAGTCGGCATCCTTGTGTACACTTGGCCAGGCATGCTGGTCTGGCAAGTAAGGATTGTCCATCTCTCAGCTGTTGTGTAGTGATGGTGTGGCCAGTTCCTCGGCCTTGGTGTTGGTGCGTGCTCTCCTGTCAAGCTGGACTATGAACTGTAACCAGCAATCATAAGAGAATAAATCTCTTGTTCCCTTAAGCCATCTGATGGTCGTTTACCAGCAGTCATGCAGGCGACTGCAACAGGGCGGCTGCTATGTGTAAAAGGGGAAACATGGATCATCGACGGATCTTCCACAGGTGACGTCAGAAGGCTCACTGGGAAAGTCAGGTTGGCAGGGCTGGGTATTTACCCATCTGAGTGGAGAAATGCTTCCATTCTGGTCTCTCTGAGTCATTTTGCTGTGTGTTGACCTCTCTGTCCTTTGGTGCTCCTGATGTTGGGGACACGGGCAGAGGCGGACGCTGTGTCTATTGTATTCCTCTTCCAGCACCCTCAGTCCGTCCCCCACCAGTCTCCTTTCTCCTGTTGGCAGCATCCCTCTCTGGCCGTGGAGACCACGAAATTCTCAGATAAGGGGGAGTCTAGGGCATGCTGCCCATGTGAAATCTGCAGCGGATTCTCACACAGACCTGGGAGCTTCCTCTTGCACACATTCCCTGCTCTGCAGCTTCAGAAAACTGCTTCCCACTCATCTTGTCTGCGAGTCATCCCGAGAGTTTGCTTGGACTGCTCTTCGTAAGGACCAGTCACCTGCTTGTAGCAGCTGAGATTTATTCTCACTGGTCTGTCAGTCCAAGATTAGGGTGAAGGCATGGATGGCTACTCCAGGTTTGTGGTGACCTCTGACTGTGTTTGCTTTGTTTAAATTTGTTACTAATAGTCCCTGACAAACCTCAGCTTTGACCTGCCTTCAAATACTCCTACCTTCCTCCCTGTGCTGGCCTAGCTCACAGTGCCCGGCGCCCATGTTAATGGCCTCCGGCTACCCCGTCGCACGCAAGGATCCTGTTTCCAAAGAAGGTCACATTCTGTGGCCCTGGGGGTCAGCATTTCAGCATCTGGGCAGACACAGTTCACCCCTAATGACTTCACGTGAGTGATGGACTTTGGACTCAGAACTCGGGGTCTAGTCAAGGTTAAACTTGGTTCAATCAGTGAATGAGTGGATGAAAGACTGACTGACTGACTGACTGACTGACTGACTGACTGACTGACTGACTGACTGAGGCTCTGTGCTCCCTCGCCCTTGCCGCACATGCTCACCTCGGTGCCTGCTTCAGTGTGCTGCCCAGGGCAGTTGGTTATGGAAATGAGAGGTGCCTTCCACTGACACTTTATGGGAGGCTGTGTCTTGCTTGCTGCACTTGGGGTCTGTCAGTGGGTACCGTGGACACCAGAGCTGCCTTCCTGTCACAAACTATGCAGACACACACATACATACGCACATACGCATGTACACATAGATATACACATATGCATGCATGTGAGCACACATACACGTGTATGCACACATAAAACATGCACACATATGCATGTACACACAAACACACATATATCTACATGTACACACATGCACACACATACATATAAACTCACATGTACACACATACACACCCACACACATGCACATACCCATGTGTACACACACACACACACACACACACACACACACACGCGCAGAGCAACACAAGCAGTTCTATCCTCATACTCAGACCTGGCTCCATGTGCCTCCGGCCTAGAATTCCCCTAGGATGAGTAAACGCCTGGTCACCACACAGGAAGTGGCGAAGGATGCACACTTTCCACTTGTCGGCCCTCTCCGAATCAGTGGGGAGGAACACGCCAGTGTCTGTGGACAGGACCCGCCGTAGAGCGCCTCACCGCCGGAGCGACGCAGGAGCAGTGCTGGCACGAGCACCCCCCGGCATGGGTGGGACTCCGAGGTGCCGTTCCCACTCCTGGAACATGGAAGCTGATCCTCTTCAGGCGATGGTTCCAGTCTGAGGTGGGGTTCGGGGTCTTGACTCCTGTCTTATGACTCCGTCATCTGAAGATGTGGTCCCCCAAACGCCCTGCACATCTGGCCTGAGCCGCAAGCGAGGTGATCTCTCAGGAATGGTGTCCAGGACTGTCTCCTGGGTCGGCCCTGAAAAAGAGGGGCTTGCATCTCACGAGCTGTATCTCAGGGGTGCCCATGCCTATCCACAGAGGTCCAGGACGCAGTTGGTCTGCGCATGTCCGAAGAGGAGGAGGAGGAGGAGAGCAGCTAGCCTGGGACATAGGAAGTGCCAGTATCAAGGGAGTGGGGCTGGACAAGATCTAGTGTTCTTGGACTTCCAGGGTGGGATTCTTCTCTCTGAATCTCACTGAAACCTGCACAGACCACCGAGACACACACAGACCAGGACATTTGTTCACAGCTCAAAGACTCCCCAGGACCAAGAGAGATGTAAGGGTGTGACTTTCCCCAGGCTCGTGGCTAGAGTAAGACAGGACACACCGGTTCTTGACACTTAAGTCCAGAATTCTCTAGGCTTGAGTTTGCCTAATGTCATAGTACTTAGCTTGCTGGACCATTAACATTTCAAGGCTCAAGTTGCTCAGACCTCTGAAGTGACCGACTGTTCCGCTCGCCCCTTCCACATCAGAAAGCAGACTGGGAGAAGCGAATTAAAATTTGAAGCATGGCTCCATTATTAAAATGTTGTGACTGCCCTTCAGCAGTGCCGCTCCTGTCTGATCTTGTCTCACAGGCAATTTTTAATTGCAGTGGGCACAGATTTAAAGTCACAGTATCTGTCTGATGATCTCACAGCAAAGACAGCCACGGACTTCAGAGACTGAGTGACCGGGATTCACAGGATGGTTAGCTCAGACTTTTCCTAGACTTCCGGGCCAAGAAAGTTCTTTTGCAGGCCTGGGGTGAGCACGCGGGAAGGGAAGTGACACTTTCCACTTGTTTGTCCATCTTGTTGCTATGGTCACACTGACAGCTGCTCAGGCTCCTGAATGCTTTTCCTACCCAAAGCTGATCGTTGCAACGGTTCCAGAGATCTGCAAAAGGCTCAACGGGTAGCAGCTCGTCACAGTTAGATACAGGCGTCAACCTGACAGTTGAAAGTTTGAGCTCTGGGTACATTTGTCAAAAATGTGTGGCTGAATTAGGCTCCTAGCAAGCCTGTGGGAGTTTGTCTAGTGGATGGGAAAGCCCAGCTCATGGTGGTGGGGGGCTAGTCCCTGGGCAGGTGAATAAGATGGAGGGAGCTGGTTAGGGAACTTGGCGGCTTTGGGTACAATTGAGCAGACACGCTGGTCTGGCCAGTAGGGACTGTCCCTTTCTCAGCTGTCCTGTGTATATATAGACATGGTCTGGCCACTTCCCTCAGATCCTGGTGTCGGTATGAGCTTTCTGTCAAGTTAAACAAGAAACTGCAGCCAAGAGTTGTAAGAAAGAATAAAATCCCTCCTTCATTATCAGCCACGATGCAGTGTAACCGTGCCAGAGGTACATGTGGTATGTGCAGTGTATCAGCAGGTGACTGTAGACGTGAATATGCTCTGTTCTCACGGTACGTGGAAACTAAGGTAGGTTCATGAGGTTGGTGGAGTTCACCGCGTGGCAGATCTGGGTGGGGAATCAGGTCCAATGTGGGTTCAGAACCTTTCTTTTCCTACCAGCACTTCCAGAGCGCAGCCTAGAGGGGTCTAGGCAGTGAGCGGTGACGTCATCTGGTGACGCCGAGTCTCCCTGCAAGAAAGGCATATGCGCTCCAGTTCAACCCCAAGGGCTTCTGGGAAATGCCCGTGGGCATCACCACCCTTGACCTCTTCCTAGGGAGTTCTAATCTCTCTTCCTAAGGGCGGGACATGAGGCCCGAGCCTCCCCAGGTAGCTGCGTGGTTCTCTGCTCAGCGTCTTTCTCTTTCTTATCTCTGATAACACAAGAAGCTACAGCCCCTTGGGAAATGTATTCCAGAGTGTGATGGGGGAAATATCAACTACAGAAATGACTTTGTTTAAGGAAACAGTGATGATACAAAGTAGGAACGCAGAGGCCAGAAGAGTTGTCTGCCCTTGTGAAAGATATTTAGAAGTAGTTGCCCTTTATCAAGAGGCCCCCAATAAAATCAAAGGACCGCACATTTTTAATGTGGATAATGTGGGTGACAGGTACAAAGTATGGGTGTGGGAAGCAAGACCCACCCAAAACATGGAGATTAGCTTAATCTTGATTGTCAATTTGACGGGATTTACGATTACCCAGGAGAAAATTCTAGGCAGCAAGAAACCTGTTTTCTCAGAGAGGTTTAAACCTGACCTGGCATCCACACTCTCTCTGCTTCCTGCCTGGGACGTTCTCTGGATGGTCACTTCCCATCCTGTTGCTATGGCTGCAGCCACTCTTGCCACCATGCTCTCCTCACCAGGACGGACAATCCTCTCAGATCACAAGCCCAAACCAGCCCTTCTCTTCTTCAGTTGCTGCTGCATCGATGTGATATAACTGTTTACGACCACAATCCAAGATCATCTCCTCCATAAAGACTTTGAAGACTCCTCCCTACTCCAGGGCAGATCGGACTTATTTTAGAATCTCCAGTTATTTATTCGTGCTACTCTTAGGATAACCAAGCTTTCTTTGGTCATTCTAAGTTGCCTACAGGACTGT
Source organism: Typhlomys cinereus (assembly GCA_023101885.1). Lineage (NCBI taxonomy): Eukaryota > Metazoa > Chordata > Mammalia > Rodentia > Platacanthomyidae > Typhlomys > Typhlomys cinereus. The sequence continues at coordinate 2,147,872 of JALPQD010000340.1, read as the reverse complement.
CTTTTAGAAGCATTAAGGCTTTCTTAATATCAAACTGAACTTTCAGAAAGCAAAGTAATTGTTTCAATTTACCAAAGAGGAAGCCTAACTCTTATTTTTGTCTTGAAGTTTTCTTTCTTTCTTTCTATCACTACATATCTATATAGATATATCAGATACAGGTGTCGGCTTATCAACTGAAGGATGAACTCTGGGAATATCTGTGAAGAATTGATAGCTAAGGTAAGCCCTGAGCAGGCCTGCGGGAGATCAGTTGATTGACGTGGGAAGATCTAGCCCATTGTGGGTGGGACTATACCCTGGGCTGGTGGATAGGTGGCATTCTTCAGCATACTTTGGTAGACGCTGTCTGATGAATGAGGTTTGTCCCTTTCTCAGCAATCCTTGTGGATGTGGTGGGGCTGGTTCCCTCGGCTCCTGAGATAGGATTCTCTTGCCAAGCCGGATGGAGGACTGTAGCAGGGACTCATAAGAAAGAATAAAACCCCTCGTTCCCCCAAGCTCTTGGGCTATGACTTTATTGACAACGCACAGGTGCACTGCAGCACCACGGCACCTTAACATGCACGTGTGCTCTGGAAGCATCCCAAGGGACCACGGCGGCCTCGGGGGACAGCAGGACAGATGGGAATTCACTGCACCGCAGAAGGCGCCTCACGCGGCAATGAGGGGGCTGCATGTGAGCAGGCCTGGCAGCGGGGAATGATGAGGAATGATGGCTTCAAGGGGATGGAGTAAAAGGGGGTGCAGAGAAGATGCTGAGGTGCTGGGTACGGGGTGCAGGATGTCCTAAAGGACAGGAAACTCAACTCGAATTCTATCTGCCAGTGTGTTTAAGGGGCCCAAAGGCAAGGTCATGCCTCATTAGTTAGATATTTTTGTTTTATTTCTTTTTTCAAAAATTTTTTTCTTTTATTATTATTATTTATTCAATTGTGTGTGTATACATGTGTGTATGTGTGTGTGTGTGTGTGTGTGTGTGTGTGTGTGTGTGTGTAGAACCACGGGCGAATTTGGGAACCACCATGGACGCCTCCACCTCCTCCTTGTTTACTCTGCCCAGGATTCACAGGCTCCGCCCTACCAGGACCAGAAACGCAGGCCACCCCTGCTTCTGCCCGGTGTTTACACGTGGGGTCTGGGATCCGAGCTCAGGACCTTCCGCCTGCAAGGCAGAGGCTTAACCCCTGATCCACCTCTCCAGCCCAATATTTTTGTTTTATTTCTAAATCATATTAGCAATAAATTTATGTTTTCATTGTCCATTACCTATACTCCACCCGCATCTCTTCCCACCCTTCCTATTCTCAACTCCCACGTGTTCTCCCCCCTTTCTCCTGTCTCTCTACATGTGTGAGTCCAAGACATCAAGGATGTCTGCACTACTTAGTACTTGGACACCTGACAGACACCAATGACCCACCAGTTGGTAGACTGTAGAATATAAAGGGTCCCCCTCTCTTTTGTCCAGCACCAGGCCTATTAGTCCCTCAGGGTAGTGTCGTGTCTGCTGGGAGCCTCTCTGTTCCACTACAAAGTGTTGTTATGCGGCTATCGCAGAGGTCAGTAGAAGTGGACAGTGTTGCCTTGCGTTCTTAGTGTCCCAATCCTGACATGGACAGCGGTTACTGTCTGATATTACCTTGTTCCCTCCAACTCTTGCATTCTTACCGCCCCCTCTTCCGCAAGGTTCTCTGCGATGGGATGGGAGGTGGCGTAGATGCCCTGATAGAGCTGAGCATCCAGAGATGCTTTTACTTCGTATCCCACCCACTGTGGTTCTCTGCATCAATCATCTCCCGCTGCGCATGGGTCTTTCTTTCCTGGGTGCTTCTTTGATAACCTTGCAGTTCCCTCTTCTTCCTCTGAGCCTTGTGATGGGAAAGGGGTCGAACTGTTCACAGTCACTTATTTTCTGCATTTTGTCTGGTTGTGATTTTCTGTTATGAACACTTTCCAGTACAAAAGGAAGTGTCTACATTGAGTGTTGAATGCTCTTCCAATAAGTTTGCTTTTTTTAAACAAAATATCACCATGGAGTAGAGAGAGGCTGGTTAGAAGACAGAAGCTTGGATGTGGTCTGCACACTTGCAGAACTGAGACAAGGTGGTTGTCAGCTTGGGGCCAGAGATATGGAGGAGGAGACCTCCTCTATGGAGACCTTCTTCAGGCATCCATTCATACAGCAGACCCTGGAACGTTCAGACAGCCCACCTCCAGAATGGCTTAGGGATGGAACAATTTCCTCTGAATAATTGGATATTCTGCTTCCAGCCCATCGAAGTCGAGTTTATTTATAATTGGAGCCACGGTTTGACTGCGCTTTAAATGCAAAGAAGCGCTTTAACTGTCAAGTTATTATATTACTCAAGAGTTTAATTAATAACACACTAATTGTGGAAGGCAGCATCAAGAGCCACGCCATATTGTTCCGATTACGTTTGGAGACGCTTGAAGTGATTTAGTCATTTCAAAGATGAGCTTCTAAATGCAGCCTTATCATCTCATTGATGCGGAAGGTCCTTCATCCCGTGTGCTCTCCAGCCGTCCAAGATACAGGCGTGTCCCTTGGGGATCATGACGGCGACACTCAGGCAGGGCCCTGAGAAGAGAAAGAGGCTTGTTCAGCAAAGCAGCCAGTAAGCAAGCATGCTTTTAATCAGTGGGGACTGGACTGAAAGATGACCATTGAAAGGTGATGCAATATTAAAATATGAACTAAAAAATGCAGAGAGTCAGATCAGAGCGGGGCTTCAGGCTTGATCTATTACGTCCTCTTAGATCTGTTTCCTAAAATATGGGCAGCAAAGCTGCTAAAGCCAGAAGATAAGTCTGAAAATGGTCACAGATGAGGATTGCCTCTTGCGGCCCCTCGATGTCCTTCCACTGTTAAAATGTGTGTGTGTGTGTGCGCGTGTGCGCGCGTTCCCACATATACACGCATGAATGTCTGTTCATGTATGTGTGTGAAGGGTGCAGTCACGTGTGAATATGGGCATGTGGAATCAACAGGGACACCTTAAATGCCAGTCCTCAGAATTGTCTGCCTTTCCTTTCTTTGAGATAAGGTCTCGTACTGGCCTAAGGCAAGCCAAGTAGATTAAGCTGACTGGTCAGGGAACCCCAAAGACCTGCCCACCTTCTGCCTTCACATCGTCAAGAGTGTGCGCTCTGCCTAGATTTTTATTTTATTTTATTTTATTTTATTTTATTTTATTTTATTTTATTTTATTTTATTTTATTTTATTTTATTTTATTTTAATGTGCATTCTGGGGATCAAACTCAAGTCCTTATGCCTGCAGGGGAAGATCTTTGCCCAGCGAACCTTCTCGGCCCTGCTGTTACAATTCTACACTCTTGGTCGGGCTGGCTGAGAAACTTTGCTCTTCTTTCAAAAACACAAAACTGGCCAGACAACAGGGGCAACCAAGTCGTGGGTGTGAAGCCAGCCCGGAGGGTGAGTTTCCTTCCGGCCAAGCACATTCCGGCCTGTGCATCATTTGCTGAGCATCCCGACCCAGAGCCGGCCAGACTGAACTAGAAGCACGTGACCGGGGCAGGTGCCTCTGGCAGTCCACCGACCATCACTCCGCTGGTCTCCCCATGGACACAACCAGCAAAGTCCTGAGCAACCTCTGAATGTCTGTGTTCAGCACCCGAAGTGGGATTTGGGGTGAAGGGTTGGAAGAGGTGCGTTATTCTGGGGAAACATGACAAGTGCAAACATTTTAAAAGTTTGCCGTAAGATATCTATTATCTATGTATCTATGTATGTATGTATGTATGTATGTATGTATGTATGTATCTATCTATCTATCTATCTATCTATCTATCTACCTATCTACCTACCTATCAACTATGTACCTATCTATCAACTATCTGCTATCTTTCTTCTTTTTCCTATCATTCTCTCTATATATACATATACACATACACATACACAAACACATACACATACATATATATGTAAACATGCTTACCAGTATGGAAACTGGAATTCTGCACAGTGTATTGTGTGTGTCCATAGGTCTTCTGAATACACTGGTTAACCCTCTGTATATTAAAGCAGGCATGGATGGAGGGAAGCAGGGATAAGTATTCAATATGCTTGTAAAACTGAAAAATAAATAACTAAATTAGAAAGAGAGAGAGGAAGATCGTGAGAGAGAAAGAGGTGATAGCTAGCTAGCTAGCTAGAGAGAGAGAGAGAAAGAGAAAATGCAAGTGCATATGGTTCCATTGTGAATCTGTGTGATCTTGAGAGATGGAGACGATGCACAGACAGCTAGTATTTCTCAAGGCCGAGTCAGCCACCAAATCACCTGCAAGCTCATTAAGATGCATTTTTCTTCCCTTTCCCAAAGAATAATATATTAAATAGTCGGCTGTAGTGACCGTGTCTAGACTTCCTCCCTTCACGAATAGTCCCTGAGTGCTGAATGCTGTGCGCATAGGGGGCTTTACATCACGTTCTGTATTAGAAGGTAAACTTGTTTCATGCCGATGTGGCCGGGAGAGTTGGGCATCCTCAGGACATTCTGAGCCCCAGTCCTGCAGGGACTCTAAAGCGGTTCCCCCCCACCACAATCCAAGAACTGTTATCCATCCTACCTTACCCATTGGCCTCCTGGGTCAGGCCCGTGTGCAGAAGTTGGGGTAACACAAGATCCTCTCCTGGGCCCCAGAGTCGCCATGTTCCTGGCCACGATGCTGTGCACAGCTGGGAAGCTGTGCCCAGGCCACGAATTCAGCCTCAGAAGTTTGCGCTTCAACCAAGGCCGGCAGCTTTATAAATCTGGAAAGCAGTAAAGTCATCGGCTCTTCGTGACTTTAAATCAACTGCAGACCCTTCTGTTCCACAGAAGTCCCAGCAAGTGGGCGATTTTCCAAGCCGGCTCCATGTTTGTTTAGAGCCATCTGTGAGCATCCAGTGCATCCTGGTCACCCTGTCAGCGATTCACCAACCCTGATTCCTATGTGCACAGAGGTTGAGTTTGCAAAAGCCCTTTTCACACATACAGCTTCATTTTGTCAGGTTAAGCAATTCATGCAAAATTCTCGTCCATTGATGTGCAGATAACAGTATCCACAGTAATGGTATCGGTGGGGATGGGGGTGTCTGTTAAAAGCAGAGAAGATTATAAGCCTATGGGATTCAAGTTTGGCTGGCTGGCTGGACATGAAAAGGGCATTATTGTTGTGTTGGTTTGCATGCTCAGGAGCTGCAAGGGTCAAGTCAGAGACCCCAGAGGCCCATTGCATGCTGGCGTGGCTTGGGTCTTGGAGCAGCAGAACAGAGGTGCCGTCCTCATTCCTCATAGCCTTATGCAACATGTAGGACTTTGCCACTCTGGCTAAGAATATGGGCCTCGAGCACTTCTTAACCTCTCGTCTGATTTAGTGAACAACATGAGCCTTGAGCTGGGGCGACCCTCCTAGACTACTTGGGTCCATCATGTCATAGCGTACATGAAAGGGAGATGTTTCCCCGACTCGGGCACCCAGGAAACAGGCAAGAGGTGGGGGAAGGAAGCCATTATGGCTGCTCGATCTTCTGTCTTTGACGGAAACCATGTTTCTCTGTCATCTCTCATCCTGTGACCTGTTTCCTGGAGCTGGCGCTGGGGGGGCACCCTGTGGACTGTACCACACTGTCCACACTGAGTGGTATGATCGTTCTGGTCCCTTCAAGTAGGCTCCTGAGTTGCTTCCTGCTTCTTTCTTCCATCTCTGTTGTGATCATTGCACAGTGAATCCCTACCAACAATTCACCCCAACCCGCTGATGTAGCTCCTTCTCGTAGCATAGCTGGAGAGCCTAGTCGTGGATGAGCTCTGTTTTGTTCTGGGAAGCATCCTTCTGACATGTTTGGTCCTCCTCCTTGGCTCTGTTCCTATGTGTCAACAAGCCGCAGGCCCGTCCTGCAGTGTCTTCTCCTTCTGGCTGTGGGAATTGGCTTGTGTGGCTGCTGTGCTGGGCTTATTTCCCTGCATCAGGTCTCCTGCTTTCCACTGTCACCTTGCTGGGCAGCACAGGTGGGTACAGTGTCACCTTGACAATCAAAGGCCCAAGCTGTGGGCACATTGGTAAATGATTAGTAGCTGACTTAAACCCTGGGCAAGCCTGCAGGAGATTATCTGATGGATGTGGGACCTCCAGTCTCAAGTGGGTGGGACCACTCCCAGGGCTGGTGGGTAAGATGGGGGAGCTGGTTAAAGAAGCCATCATTCACCCGTACGCTTGGACAGATATGTCTGGCAAGCGAGGCTTGTCCCTCTCTCGGCCGTCCTGTGGCCAGGGGATGGGCAGTTCCCCTTGGCCCCTGGTTTTGGTATGAGCTCCCCTGCCAGGCTGGAGTATGAGACATAAGCAGGCAACTATAAGAAAAATAAAACTCCTTGTTCGCCTTAAGCTTTTTTTAATATTTATTTATTTATTTTATATGTTTTATTTATATATATTGCTTTACTTGGGATTTCCCAGGCTCTGCCATCAGGGCCGGAAGTGTGGGCTGCTGCTGTTTCTATCTGGCATTTTTATGTGGAACCTGGGCTCTGAACTCAGGACCTTCTGCTTGTGAGACAGAGTCTTAACCCCTGAGCCATCTCTTGAGCCGCCCCCCTTCAAGCCTTTTAAATGTGAATTTATCATCATCATGGAGGTAAACTGGAACACTAGGGTACATGACCTCCTGTATTTCCTAGGTAGAGTGCCCCCAAAACTTTTCTAGAAGGTCCTAATCTGATTCTGATGTGGCAGTTGAGTGTAGAGTTCTTGGTCAATGAACTTACCTTAGATTCTGAAGATATCGGTGTGTGTCTTCTAACTCCCAAGATGGCTGCTCGGAAGTTGGCCCATCAGATCCCCTTGAAGAGGGTGTGCATGGTCTGTCTCTGCCTTCTGGAGTTTTGCAGCCCTCCCCCCGGTCCCACTGGCCTTCAGAGTCACTTCAGAATTCACCAAAGGTCCTTTAGATTTGTCTGATGACTTTTCATGTCCACAGTGGTCTTGTCAATACTGACTACAGGGCAAAGCCTGCAGGGTTCTGTGGAGTGGGTTGGACCGATGTTTAAGCTGAAGTGACTAAAAGCATTGTCAAGACATAGAACCTTCCAGTTGCCTCAGGCCCCTTCCCAGGCAAGCTCTATTCCCTCGGGAAACTACTGTCTCCATTTACCTGCTATGTACTTACCAGATATAGTCTAGAACTGTATGCATATTCACTGTATGCATATGAATTATATGCATATGCATTTACCAGGTATATTCTAGAACTATATGCATATGATCTGTATGCATATGCATTTACCAGGTATATTCTAGAACTATATGCATATGATCTGTATGCATATGCATTTGCCAGGTATATTCTAGAACTATATGCATATGAACTGTATGCATATGAATTATATGCATATGCATTTACCAGGTATATTCTAGAACTATATGCATATGAACTGTATGCATATGAATTATATGCATATGCATTTACCAGGTATATTCTAGAACTATATGCATATGAACTGTATGCATATGAATTATATGCATATGCATTTACCAGGTATATTCTAGAACTGTATGCATATTCACTGTATGCATATGGGCTTACGAGGTATATTCTAGAACTGTATGCACAGTCAGTTCCTTGTGCTGAGGTTTAGAGCTCAGCATGTGCTACCCATGATCCTTTGCTGCTGAGTCATGAGCAGTGAGGCACCTAAGCCCCTGTGAACTTAGGGTTAGGTAGGGTTTGTCAGATGCCACATGCTTCCCTTGGATGCACAGAGGTGACTGTTTGGGGTTTCATCTCAGTAGCATTAGGCTTCTGCTGGCTGCTGCTACCAGGGAGGCTGATTCGCCCAAGTCCTGTCTTCCTGACCAGCAGCTGCTGACCAAGCCAGAGAGTGAACTGAGGCCATGGGTGTGGCTAGAAGATGTTCCTTGAATTCTATGGCCTCCCTAACATGTGTTCTCTGCCGAGCCAGTGACTAACCCCCTAGTCTCTTGTGGTTCTGAAGGTGACTCCTTGTGTCCTGGTAGGGTGGGCTGTCAATCGGCCTTCTGGGTTCAACCTGACCGTAATGCAGACCCAGGGAAGGTGACAATAACTGCGCCATAGGCCGCCCGTGGGGGTCCCCAGCACACAGCTCACAGCTCCTCACAGTCTGACCTCCATGCAGGCCGTCAGCAGACCTGAGGGACTTGTGGCTCCTGCAGCCATTCTGGGAGGCCCCGGGCCACACGCTCTGTGTGGTTGCTGCCTCTCCGCCTGCCCTCCTTCACCTCCTGTGTGCTTTCAGCCATCTTCCCTTGCAGTTCCCAGCACGGGGCTCATATTGCCTAAGTTCCATGAGCTCTGCTGAGTTGACCAGAAGTTCTAGCTGCTTGGAGAGATGTGTGTCGAGCCATTCGGCCTGGTCCCTGTAGGGCTCTATCCACGGCGAGGTTCCTGAGCATCTGTCCACACTGTGGCAGACTGCAGACAGGCACCTGCACCCCACTGCTTGCATGCCCAGAGCTCGGCGGGCACTGCGCCTGGTTCCTTCTTCATACCATCCTTCCACGTTGTTGCAGGATTCTTACGAGACAAACTGGCCCAAGTCTCTAGAAACATCTCTCCTAGTGCTTCAATTATCTCCAAAGGAGAAGGCAAGCTGGGCAGAGCTGGTCGTCGATGACATCATGACTGGTGTGCAGTACTTAGAAGATGGATAACATCTGCTTCTGAAATCACGGTTGGCTGCAGCGTCCTGAGCTCACATCAAACATATGGGTGCTTGGTATGCATGAAGTACAGGCAAACCGCGGCTTGCCAAGGCCACAGATGAGAGCAAATGTTGAGAAAACAATGCTGGCTTCCTTTCATCGAGAGCCGTCTCCAAGACAGGCATGGACGGCCTTTCCGGGACCACATGTCCACTCACACAGTCAGCTTGCCTCAGGGACGACGTGCCGCTCCATCCATGGAAAGCCAAAGGTCCAAGAGACGGAAATGTGCGGAGCTCATTTCTGACACTGAGCAAGAGAGAAAGCCAAAGAGCAAAAGCAAGGAGGCATGATTCCAAGTAGAACGTTCCAGCCCGGACCCAGAGGGCATGCTGAGAGGCAAGAGTTTCCAGAACATTCCAGGAGATGGGGTAAGTCATTTATTCAACCATGGCCCTCTGCGCAGTGCAACTCCTTCCTGGTAGCGGAATGTCCCCAGAGCTACCCTTCCATTCTTACCGCAGAACCTATACTTGCTTTTGGATGCTCCGTGACGCCCATAGCACGCAGACTGAGAGCCCCTCTTCGCTGGCTGCTGACCCTAAGAAATGAAGTTGGCCCACTGTCTGCACGTCGAACGTTGTCTTTCTGCCTGAGCTTCGGTTGCTAGTGTGTCTTATTTGTTTCTTTTTCAGGGTCAGAGGGATTGGCAGCCTGCCCTCAGCTTTTCAAGCAGGTTTCAATGAACGATAAAGGTAGAACAAAGGGCATGTGTACCGCGTGCTAAAGGTTGGCAAGACAGGGGGAAAAAAAGGCTTTCAGACAATGAGCAGGAAACTAATACAGAGACAGGAACGACAGTTGCACCTACTGCTGCTCAAGACAATGGGGCCCAGAGGCTGTGCTGGGGACGAGAAGCTTTTCTCCCGTTATCCCAAGTTCGAGAGCTCTGGTGTGGCCATCTGCCTGAGCCCGGGGGAGGACCTTCTCTCATTACAGTGCCATTTGGGTCATTTCTCAGTCTCTTTAAAACACCTGGAGGAGGAGGAAGAGGAGGAGGAGGAGGAAGAGGAGGAGGAGGAGGAGGAAGGCTCAGGCGCAGAGGCGACTGCCACCAAGACTGATGACCTGAGTTCAATGCCCGGAACCTACATGACAGAAGGACAAAACTGACTCATGAAAGCTGTCTACTTACACACCCATCTCACATACATGTGCACACACACACACACACACACACATGTAAATAAGCATTTAAAGTGTAGCCTAAATCACTTGGCTCTTAATACCTACTTGTTAGAGACACACATTGTCACAGGTCAGACGCACACTAGCTTTCAGCAGGGAGGGCGGGATTTGGAGACACTCTTGTCTGTTCTACTAGCTCAATCTACAGGTCACGGTGGAATGTTGTAGAAAGATGCCCAGAACATGGACTGAGAACTCCAGAACGTGCTTCACTCTCCTTCCCTTCGCGCGCCAGGCAGGCCTCTCCTATCACACACACCAGGCCTCCTCCGTTAGACACACCCGACCTCCTCCGTCAGACGCACCAGGCCTCCTCTGTCAGACGTGCTAAGCGGGCCTCTTCTGGTTGCAGGAGGGGGCGGGGAGGCTGTGGGACAAGGTTTATGATTCCTGGTGAGAGGGGTTTACGCTCTGGCCAGGAGGCTGCTGAGGAACGAGAGAAGACACAACGCTCCCCAGGTTTGCAGAGGGAGGTGGGTGCTTTGAAAGGGAGTGGGCACCGCTCGGTGAGGTGGCTCTGTGGACATAGGCGCCTGCCACCAAGCCCAGGGATCTGAGTTCAGAGCCCAGGAACCCACCTGCTGAAGGAGAGAACTGATTCCTAAAAGCTGTCTTCAAACAGACACCTGGGTGTGCGCGCGCACGTGTACACACACACACAAATAAATGTTGAGAGAGAGAGAGAAGAGAGAGAAGATTTTGAGCTGCGTGCTAGAGCACACCTGTAATCTCAGCAGTCATGGGAATTGTTATGTTTCAGGATAGCCTGGGCTGCGGAGTGAGGAAAGAGAAAGAAAAGACTGTGGCGTTACCAAGGGTTAAACCTGACGTGGAATGAAAACCACAGACAGATGAGGGACAGAAAGGGCCAAGTGATCCTGCCACATGTTAGCTTTACGACTAAGGTCTCATGAAGCAGGGCGCATTCTCCTCACTTGCGTCTGGCTCAGAGAAGTGAGATCAACAAAGGGCTGGGTTCAGCATTCTGCACAGATAGCTGGGACCCCTGTGTTCTGTCCCGTGCCGTACCCTGTCTCTGAAGTCACCGTGACTTCGAGAGTTGAGTGGGCCAGGAAGGTGGGAGGAGAAGGCAGGCGTCTGGAAAGATGTGGGGGGAGGAGGTGTGCCTCAGGAGTCTCTGTGTTCCCAGCCGGTTTCAGGCTGTGTGAATCTCTCTGCTAGGGGTGTTTCGCTTTGAGCTGGACGCTCCTCTGAGTTCTGCGCTTCTCATGAAATCTCGCCCGTGTTTCGCTGTTTCAGAGGTGAGCTGTCAGAAACCGCCGAGCCAGCCTGGTCTCCATCACTTTCAAAGGCTCTGGCTGGTCCTCTAGCCCCTCCGTCTCCAGCCAGCTGCCCACAGCTTCCTCCAGTCTGGGGCGCAGCAGACAACCCATCTCATTTGAAGCTTCTGCTCAGCTCCTTTCGAGTTTCGCTCCTGAGCCCTTCACAAAGCCTGCCCCCTCCCTTGGGGGGTGCTGGGCTGGTGCTCAGCCGAACCGAGACATCTGTGGCTAGATGGGGCCGGCCTGTCTAGAAGGTCTGGGCTGAGCAAGGTCAGGGCCAGATCCCAGCAACCTCGGCCCTAGCCCCCAGAGACAGGGCCTGTGCCCCGTCTTTTGTAGTGCTTTTGTAGCGCATTGCAGGCAAGTGTGTATACTGCGGGCGAGTGCACAGGCCAGAGGTAAAACCTCTGTCGTCATTCCTAGTGTATCATCCATCTTTCTCTTGAGACAAGGCCTCTCACCGGCTTGGGGGTTGATGACCAGACGAGGCTGACTGGTCACTGAGCCCAGGGATCTGCCTGTCTCTGCCTCTGCAGCTCTGGATGGCAAATACACACCACCACAGCTGCTGAATTTTTTTTGCTTGGATGAAGGTTCTGGACACTGACCTCAGGTTCTCATGTTCAGACAGCAAACACTTGTACTGACTCACCCGTTGCCCCAGCCCTGTGTCTTCTTGCTTTGGAACTAGAACCACCTGTGAGGCTGGCCCAAGGCTGTGTCTTCAATGAATGCAAAAACGAACATCTTTTTTTATTGAATTGTTTAGACAGGGGGAGAGGGACAGATGAATGCCGTGACACACGGGTGGAAGAGGTCAGACCACGGGAGTTTCCAAGGATCGAACTCAAGCTGCCAGGTTTGCAGCCAAGAGCTCTTACCCACCCAGCTATCTAGGTCCACTCCCAAAAAGTAGCATCCAAGAAAGATTTTCCTTGTTTTTAAGAGCTGAAATGGTCTTTATCATTTGTCTAATTCATAAAACAAAGGGAGGGACAGAATTCAGAGAGGCTAAAAAATTGTACCAGGTCTTCGCGAGATCAGCAGGCAAAGCAGTACTGGGACCCAGCTCTGCCAATCCTGGCGGGAGGGGCAGGGAGGGGTGACCAGCGACACTCCACATGGCAAATACACTACCCCTCTCAAGGAAGCCTGTGATCTGAGTCTTTCTTGTAAACAAACCCTGGGGAAAGGGGCTTCATTAATACCTATTACACCTTAGCTACGTGAATGGCAATTTTCTGCGCACAACCTGGCAACTTTCCCAAACATCTGGTCAGGGCCAGGCAGGCCTGCACCTTCCCCCAGCCCCAGAGGAGCAGTTGGGACAGCTAATGCTTGGAACCTCAGATTCCCTGGAGATAGACGCTGCCGGAATAGTATAGGAAAGGCTCGCTTGACTTCCACCGACACCTGCTTTCAGCCACCGCAGCCCAGACCCACCCGAGCGTGGGAAAGGAAAAGTGGGAAGTGTCACAGTCGGGGAGGGGAGAGACTCCAGGAGGACCACGCTGGCCTCTGGAGTGGCGGAGGCCCAAGGGCAGAGACTTGAGTGAGTGATGGTGTTCTGCGCGCAGACCTATGGGGTTCATCTCTGCAGATGAATTAAGCGGCAGCGTCCCCCGAGAACCCTCCAGCCCTGGGGTGAGGCAGCTTGGTTTGAGTTGGGACATCTGAAGTGGCTTTTCATCTTAAGACATTTTCTGCTTTGGGCACCTTTGGTGGCAATGAAGCGGGAAGATCCTTCCAGCGCGCGGCACAGACTTCCTGCTGAATCTGGGCAAGTCACTCCGTGCAATGAGAGAGACATAGGCCAGGTCCCAACTGGGTGTCCTGCCGCAGGGTGCACGCTGACAGCCAGAGCAGAGGGGGCCCGCTCCCTTTCTTCTAGTCAGTTATCATCTGGCTAGGCAGGCTGAGAAGGAAAGCAGAAGGAGGAAAAACTATTTTGGTATTTCGAAAGGAATAGGGAGGGATGAAAAGAGGAGCACGGAAGGAAAGAAGGAGAAGAGAGAAAAGGGAAATGAGAACTTGAAAACATGAGGACCAGAGAAGGAATTCTGAATCTGTCCGAGAGAGCTGAATGCTGGCTAGAGAGGGCTGAACAACGAGCTTCTAATTAAGAGTAAAGCAAATTAGTACCCAACGGGGCTAGCCTGGTCAAACTTGAAGAGCTTAGGGGAGTGAAATGAGACCCTCAATAGGCTCAGTGGGTATATCCCCAAGTTGCCAGGCAAGAGGGGACCTTGCACATGGTGGTGGGGAAGGCTCGGGCCGATGTCAGCCTCACAGAGTGAGAATCTGTCTTGTGCCAAGTGTTTTGCTGGGAGCTGGGGAAGGAAGAGAATGAACGCCGCCATCCGTGGAGGTGATCGGTATCATCTGTCCATCTGCCCAGCAGACTCTGGTGGTCTCTCTGTGCTGACAGTTCTGAACTCGGAGACAGCCACATCCCCCGTCTCAGGGGACACATTTTGATGGGCAACAGCCCACGAGGACCGTTCCGTTTACCTGTTCCAATGGAATGTCTCACCGACCTCTTCTGCAGAGTCCCTGGCCTTGCGGCAGGGTCTGGTTGGAAGGATTCTGGTAACACAGTAGCCTACGCAGGCCTCCCAGCAGCCCCAGGTCCACCCGCCCTCAGAACCCGTGAAGCCCAGCGGCTTATAAACATCCACAGAGATGCCTGCAGATGCCAGTCCTGGCCTCAGAGGACACATCCCAAGGTGTTTCGGCCACTCCTCATGATGCGACTACGGGACCACGTGGGGAGCAAGAGAGCATTATCCTTGCTTGTGGTTCTGGCTACGGTTCAGGGTCCAGCTTGGCAGCAGAACTCACATTCGCACCAGGAACCAAGGGAACCGGCCACAACACATCCACAGGGATTGCTGAGAGGGGGACAGATCTCACTTGCCGGACTCTGAGCCTGCCAAAGTAATGCAAAGTCTGCCAAGTACCGAACCAGCCACCTCCATTTTCTCTGCCTGCCCAGGAGGTGCCTCCCCACTGTGGGCAGGGCCTTTCCTCATCAATTACACAAGGCCCCACGGGCTTGCTCAGGGCTGGCCTTTAAGTACTAACTCTTCACAAGTGTGCCTAGGGCTCAGTCCTGAATTTTCAAGTAGACACTGCATCTAATCAGCACGTGGATCACCATGTCACCGTGTGGAACACACAGACTCCCGACAGATGAGGTTGATTCTGAGGGACAGCCACCCACCCAACTGCCATTCTCACTAATATTTTGGTACGATTCCCTCGACTATTCACGCTAATTATTATAATTACCATTTAAAATTTTTCTCCATTAATTGTATTTCCCATACATTGCTGATTATTGGACTGTAGCAGGATGCTTTCAAACCCTGGTTGTTTTCAGATAACTTTCCAAAAATATTTTGAATCTTTCTCATCATGTTTATGCAGTAAAATGTGGCCTTTTTCATCGATTTTTATCAGTTTTATTAATTTTTGTTTTATGTTGAGTCATGCAATATTGCACTCTGTTTCTATGTGGTGTCTGTGCACAGATAATATTAATGAACGCAGCCAAACATTTAAGGGATAAATTCGATCTTACTGAATTTTCCTAAACTCAGACATGCTTCAGACATAAACAATTTGTCTTCTAATACAATCAGCTTGGCTATGGTTGGGTTTCAAGATTGAGATTTTTTTTTTGGCATGCCTGTATGTATGTGTGGAGGGACTGTATGTACCCATAGCAGCTCAAGGGTGACGTCAGGAATCATCCTGGATTGCTCTACCTCCTTACTGCTTTGCTCTAGGGTTTCCCAGGCTCCATCTTCCAGAGTCCAGAGTCAGAAGTGCAGGCTGCTGCCATTTTGGCCATACGTTTCAAGTATGATCTGTGATCTGATGCGCAGGTCCTTCTGCTTGCAAGGCAGAGGTGTAACCTCTAGACCATCTCTCCAGCCCCTCGGGATGGAGTTTAAGCAATGGTTGTTTCTATAGAGTTGAGGATTTTCTTCATCAAAGTATCTTCTGGAAATTGCTGGAATTCCCCATTTATTCAAATGTTTTATTCCCACAAAATGGAGGAGTCTGAATATGCACTCAGCCGATCAGGGACTCAGATCGACGAGTGAGATGATTCCTCACCCATCAGTTGATAAGTACTAGTGGGTCACTG
Source organism: Typhlomys cinereus (assembly GCA_023101885.1). Lineage (NCBI taxonomy): Eukaryota > Metazoa > Chordata > Mammalia > Rodentia > Platacanthomyidae > Typhlomys > Typhlomys cinereus. Next base: position 2,132,478 of record JALPQD010000340.1, on the reverse strand, counting down.
ACCCTCAGGATCCCTGATGGGGGGACCTTGAGGGAAAGTTATGGGATATGACAGCCGGCGCTGGAGTGTCTGTACCTAAGGACACTTGCTGCAGGAACCCTGGGAAGAGCATGTCCCCCACTTCCTCCCCTGTCACCGGAGACTCTCCTGGGGCAGGAAAGGGACAACCCAATGAAAACCACCGCAGACCGCTACGGGGTCCTGGGCTCACCTCCTCCCTACTGGGAAGTGGGGGTCTCCCCTGCCTCTGTCTTCTGGATCATTGGCTCTCTTTCTTCTCATTTTTATTCCCCCATTTTCATATTGAGCCATTGGGGTGTTCTCTCCCCTTGGTGACTCCCCCCTGTCTGTCCTTCCAGCCCCTGGGCGTGTTGGATCTGAGAGGACAGAGGGGGTCTGTGGCTGGCAGCCCTTCCTTCCTAGTTTCCCTCATTGACATTTGGGTGCTTTCTGAGCCCAGGAATCGCTCCTGCCTCTGTGTTCTGGAAGGTTCTTTGTGCCTCTGAGTTGTTCAGGGGTCCTCTATGAGGGTTACAACTCAAGGCCACCATCCCCCAGAGTTTAGTTCCAGCTCAGAAGATGCCTCTTCTCTGTGTGTGATAGCCAAGACAGAACCTAACGTTTGGAGAGAGAACCTTTCCCGCTGCATGGTAACTTCACATTGCTGCTGAGTGGAGGAAGCCAGGGTCTCTGAAGGGTGTGCCTATGGATGAGCACATGATTTGGGAGGGTTAGAGCCCCAAACGTTGCTGATCTCTCCTTTTGAGAACCTTCTAAAGCCCTCTTTGTTCACCATGAGAAATGGGTGCAGTGTGTTGGAATGCGGCGTATGTGTATGCTTGTGTGTGTGTATCAGAGGGCACCGTTGTGTCTATGGAGGCCCTAAGGTGATTCAGGAATCATCCCAGATTGCTCTACCTCCTTTTTGCTTTGCTCTAGGGTTTCCCTGGCTCTGCCTGGGATGCTGGAGTGGGGTCTCACCCAGACCACGGGACCCCTGACGAAGCAGCAATCCACTATCCCAGTGATAGCAACTTCTACAGATATGCATGGCACTGACCTTGCAGATCTCACTAAGGAAAGTGATGATGGAATTCTAAAGACATGATGGGGAGGGAACGGGGGGGGGCGGGGGACAGCATGGAGGCACTCAGGGTTGAGTAGATGAAGCAAACTTGGAAAGATCACCAGCAACTTACTCCAAGCTTCCGTCTCGTCCTTTCCAGTGGCCAGACAACGGGACCAGCATGAAGGGAAGAAAGTCCCACCAGTGACATCCTCTTCCTCACCTGTGTTTTCAGGTGCTGAGGGAGTCGGGGAGAGATGCTGACCTCACGGGTCCCTCTGTAGCGTCAGGACGGAATGCTGTCCCACATGCAATGTGGGTCAATGTGTGTGTGCATCCATTTTAGATCGTTTGCAGTCTCTGGACCCCGTGTTGTATCATGACGACCTCAGTCAGCCAGCAGAGCGTACCCTTGAGACAGTACATGCTCAGCCTTCGGGAGTGCTGAGGGAACCACTGAGATGCGCCCTCCCCATTCCCAACCCCAGGGGATCAGTCCTCATGATGGACTTACACCAAGCCTCAGCTCGTGGTGGGCTCCGTTGCCATTTGGAATTGCTAGGGTTGGAGTCTGCTCCGTCCACAGACAGCACCCAGCACTTTCTAGATGGTGTTCCACCTTTCTTGCCTGTCCAAGGCAACTCTGATTCCACTGTGAGGGGGTTCTTCCCCAGCCCAGAAGTAGAGGACAGCACAAAGGTAGCAGCCTCTTTCCTAGCTGGAATGTTCCACAAAGCCAAAAAATCCCGAGAACGTCTTAAGCTGTTGCTCCTCTGGAAGGTTGAAGACTCTGGGTTCCCACGTCGGGGAAGAACAGCAAACAGCAGCAAGGCCCAGAGACCAGGCTCCAAGGCAGCGGGAACAGCGACAATGTGGTGGAAACGGTGAAGCTCCAAGTCAGCCAAGGACGGAGGCGGCAGCAGCAGCAACCAAGAAGGCCACGATGCTCTAAAAAGGAACAACGTGCAGGCAGAGTGGACTGCACAGCAAGTCGACACCGGATCAGGGAAGAGCAAGTCCCTCCTCCTTGCACCTCCTATTATCCGGTTCACCGCTGGAAAGTACCACCCACTATGGGCTGGTTCTCCACGGTAATCAATCAAGTACCTGCAGGCTTGTTCAGGGGCCATTCTAACCATTAACCCTCCACAGCTGCCCCCAAACAGTCTGCAACTGTCAAGTTGACACCAAAATGCAACCATAACAACCACTGTACGTGGTAAGGTCTGATCTTTCTGTGTGTGTGTGTACCTTGTTGGTGTCACTAGAAAACTGAGTATCTCAAACACACATCATGTGTTTGTTCTTGCACAAATAGTTATGGGATTCCTAATATCTAGAACCAGTGCAGAGTCATTCAAAATTACTGATTGGAAGTTTTAATTGCTGCTGGTCATGTTTCTGTTCCCAAGTGATTGATTCCACTGGCAGAAGGTGACACAGCTTGTTTTTCTCTGGGTGTGCTGTATGTCCGAAGGCCTGGGTATCATCCATCGTCCCACACCCTTGTTTAGCTTTGGGGCTGGAGTTAAGCCTCTGTTTTGCAAGCAGAAGGACCCGATTTGGGTTCAAATCCCAGATCCCACATACAAACACCAGGCAGCAGCCTGAACTGTGGAAGATGAAGTATGGGAAATACCAGAGCAAAGCCAACAAGAAAAAGAAGCAATTCAACATAATTCCCGAAGTTACCCTTGGGCCTCCATGGTCTCACACTGATATACAACACACACACAAAAAAAATTTTAAAAATGATTTCTTTGCATTGGGTCAAATTCGATGTCTTAACAGGGATGAGATACAACACCTGAGATTCTACTCCTGAGCCTGGACAGATCCCCACCAGGCCTGCTGCCATTAATCAAAGCCCTGTATCTTTCTGAGGCTTTGGATGAGAATCCTTAAAATTGAGTACTAGTTATTAGTAAGTGTTAAAATAATTAATAATTACACAATTGTTTTGAGACAAAGATCCTGGCAAGACAATTCTTAGCCCAATCCTGAAGTCTCTGTGAATTAGTCAAGAACAGATCTGAGATTTGCCACATTGAATAAATGGACATGTGCATGTTAAATAAACAACAACAGAAACCATACCAACAATGTCTGTTGGAAATTGCCGTGTATATTTACTTCTTATCATAGCTGTTTCTATCTGTCTTTGTAAGAAGTGAGGTATCTATCTCCCTGCTCATTCCAGAAATAATTTAATGTGGTCTATTTAATATTAGTATCTTGTTTTATGATTCATTTTCTAGTCAACCCTATTCAGACACATTATTTTCTAGAAATAATAATTACAGTGATTTCAATATAAAATACAGTATCCGTGTATAGTTGCTTTCCTTGCAGGAGGCTGACGTCTACTTGCAAGTTTAATTGCTGTCAGTGACATGAATTTACAAGGCTGAGAAACTAGAAGGTGAAATCTCCACACAGCCACAGCCTTGCACTTCAAAGGATTTAGAATCGCGGGAAAGTCTACATCTAAAAAACAAATCACCAGGAGTTAATATACTACCTTTGCGCTAAAACGTCCATCACGTCTCTGGGCACGAAAGCTCTCTCTTCGAGGTAGAGTTTTCATATTAGATTCAAGTCAAAGTGAACTGAGGGAGCAGAGATTACAGCCCCGAGAGCTGTGGGGTTTCCAGGAAAGAAAGATAGCGGGGTCGTGCTGAAGGGGCGCTCCCTAAGACTCCCAGCTGCATGTCACCAGCCAAGCAAGGTTGCCCTCGCCTGTTACTCACACAAGGAAGATCTCTCAGAATCTGCTTAAAAGGGTCCAGGGAGCTCAGCACCTACAGGACCTGCTAGTCCACAGCTGGGGGAGTTCGCTTCGAGTTGGAGCGAGAGTGTGACTCAGGGAATGAGGCACTGCCACTTAGCTGTCCATGTCACCTTATCTGATTATTGTTTCTGACTTGGGTCCACCTTCCTGCGGGGAGGAATGAAGGGGAATATATTCTCCCAAGATGCTGAGAAAGTGAGAGACAGTCGTGACTGTGGCATGCAGAGAGGTAAGCAAGGGCCACAGAACACCACCTGATTGTCACTTTACCTTCCTCTGAGCCGACTCACCCCAGGGGCCGGCACGGACAAATCTGGTATGTTCTCACAAGACAATTGCTACAACCATGGTGTATATGTATGACAGAGCAAGCACCATTATTTACGTGTGGTCCCCATCCCCACCCAGCCAGAGGCTCCTTTTCATTCATGTTACCTGACTTCCACAAGCACTGAGGTTTGTGAGCTCTTGTTCAGCAGAGAAACCAGGTCCTATGTCCGGATCGCTTCTCCGAACTCCAGCTTGGATCTTCCATGGGCAGCCGGCCCTGCTGGACACAACCTTTGCAAGTACCAGGCCCCAGAACTGTCAGAACCACCATCACCACCCCCCCCCCGGCACATCCTCCATGAGCTGCCCAGGGTGCCCGCCACTTCTCCGCAGCCCAGCTGGGCCCGTGGCATAAGGACAGACCACTTCCTGAGCTCATCTGTCTCCTCTCCTAAGACACCGGCTGACTAAGTGTGATGGATTCCCAGCAAGATTTGCACTTGTCCCCTCTCTCTGATCCCATGGACACTGTAGAACATTCTAATGGGTGGTCTCAAGCAGACTCGCGGGGATCGTTTGTGCTTTGCCATGGGTAGTGTTGGGTTTTCCCTATGGGCCAATAGGAGTCTGTGTTTTTGAAAGGCAAGAGACATCTTTCCACTTTGGTACTTGATGTGCGCCCAGCTAGAATCTCCAGCCTAGGGGATGGCGAGTCTATAGTCTAGATGTTATCTCCCATCACCCCAAACCCTCGGCATAGCCTAGAGAAAAAGAGTTTTGTGGCTGTTAACACTCAGTCACTATCCCCAGGGTTTTTTTTGTGGGGTTTTATTTTTGCATACGTGTGTGTGTGTGTGTGTGTGTGTGTGTGTGTGTGTGTACAAGAGCACATTTGAGTGTATGCACCTGTGGAGCCCTAAGGATGACATCAGGAATCATCCTGGATTGCTCTATGTCCTTACTGGTTGTATCAGGAATTTTCCAGGTTCCACTCTCCATAGCCGGAATTACGGGCTGCTGCCATTTCTACTTTGGCATTTTTACATGGCCTCTGGAGATCTAAACTCAGGTCCTTTTGCTGGGGGGGGGGGGCAAAGGCTTTAAAGCCCTGAGCCATTTCCCCAGCCCTTTGCCTACAGTTTCTTGGAAGGAATTACTGAAGGATGTCTACAGTAGGTTGACTACAGTGGGTTGACTGCAGGTGGTCCCTGCCCACGCTCACATTGAGGCATGGTCCTCAAGTAGCCCTGTTGGGAGGCCTTGAGACCATCAGGAGGTATTGGGCCAGAGGGGCGTCACTCTCGGGAAGAGATTAATGTAGCTCTCAGGAGTGCATGGGCATCGCAAGAGCAGGGCTGGCGATGGAGCCCATTTGGAAGAGCATTTGCCCGGCAGGTTTGACGTCGTGATGTCCACACACAGCCCTACATGAGCAAGGATGACAGCACACACTTATAATCCAAACACTCAGGAGGTGGAAGCAGGAGGATTAGAAGACCAGGGTCCCCCTCGGGACATAGCTTGATGTCAGCCGAGGCTACCTGAGACCTTGCCTTAAAAATAATGTAAAAACTATTAGGGTGCGATAGCGACCCTCAGCTCTCACAAGGTGAGTGTTTCTTCACCACACATCAGTTTCCATTCTGTTCCTTGTCGGTGAGTGAAGCAGGCACAGTCCTTACCATGTGGCAAACATCTGCTGGGGCACTGCCCTGCTGTGCTCTGAACTCTGAGCCAAGCAGAATTCTTTTCTTTCTAGATATTCCAGTCTCTGGTGTTTTCTTCTAGCAACAAGGCCTGCATGAAGACGGTGACCAAATGGAAAACCAGCTATGTGACCCTTAGTGGGAAGTGTAGCTGTATTTTCTGCAGAGCAGCTGAATTTCGGAGAGTCCGGTGGAATTCTGAGTCACGGGGTGAAATTTCTTTACCTGGACATGCCTTCTACTCCACATTCCTTTGCTTGGCCTGGGCAGGACACCTGCCGTACCTCAAGCTTCCTTCATTTGCTCAGGAATCAAGAAGATGGACAAAGGCATGCTCCTCCAGAGAGGAGCTTGTATTCAAGAAAGAACGAAACAAGTGAATTGTGCATTGTGGAGTAGAACACAGACACAACGAGGACTAGTACAGACAGGAAAAAACCTTGGTCTACCAATATTGCTTCTGGAAGTGCATGGAGCGGCCCGAGGAGGTGCACGGAGCGGCCCGAGGAGGTGCACGGAGCGGCCCGAGCAGGTGCACGGAGAGCTCTAGAGGAACAAGTAGGAGTTGTGGCTTAGGGCAAGTGACATATGGGAGCTCTTGTGTTCTCAATTTTAGCCTTAAAATTTCCAGGTCGTGAATGCGATGCACTGTGTCTTCATGTCTATAATGAAGGAAACAGTAGTACTCTCCCCCTAGGAGACGCCCCGAGAGCCCAGGGTGCCCGCACACACGCATGCTCAGCGCCTGCTAACTCATGAGATGCACATCCTTGCTGTAGTATTTCACTTGATGCCTGAGCAGCTGAAGACAGAGACGTCGCGAGCTAACTTATTGCTAGGACCGTGCAGTGCAGAGTAGCCCAGTGGGGGGAGGCAGTGAGAAAAGCTGCCCACTTGCTGCTCCGGGGTCCCGGTGAGATAGCATGTGGGTGGCATGGCGAGAGGGCCAGATCTCAGGGGAGGTGGGCAACCTTAGTGGATGCTGCGCCAGCAGCGGGTGGGTCAGCTGGGGTCTTGCACATGGCATCGTGGGCAAGCTCTCCCTCGGTCCAGCTTTTGCACGTGCATCATGAACCACCTCTCCCTTGCCCGGCTCTGAGGAGGAGGGAGGAAGACAGAGGTGGCTGGCTAGCCTCTGCACACCTTTGTGGGTGATAAGGACACATAGACTCCCCAGTCTCCGTCCTCTCCAACCTGTAAAGTTCGCATACTAGATTCCCAGAAAGCCTTCCTGCTGGTCCTCCATCACATCCATCACTCACCGCTCTTTCTTCTTTTTTTTCTTCTTAGAACTCACAGTAGGGAACAGGTGCTGGGCTCTCACCAGAGATAAAAAGAGAAGGTTCCTTTCAGGGTGTTCCCTGAACTTCACATGGGATGATTTTTTTTGGGGGGGGGGTGAATCTGAATCTATTTTACTTGAATTTTGTAGCAGCTTTTTTTAAAACATTTTTTATTATTATTTCCGCTCATACCAACTTAGTAGGCACACCGATTCCCTCCTTCCCTCCTTCTCCCCCCGACCCCCCTGCTCCTCCTCCCCTCACCCCTCCCTCCCCATCCCCCAGTGCCCCCCCCCAATCCCCGGAGAATCCTTTAATGTGCATGCCAGACTCTCCTCTGGGCCTTCCTCTCCGATGACGTACAAGGACCCAGTGGCATTTCCCTGAACCTTTTCCTGTGTTCCCCTTAAGCATAGGAACACTACTGTGGCTGTCAATCTCTTGCCTCCAAGGATCTTGGTGCCTTTAGCAAATGCTAGACTTTGTGGGGTCAATAGTGTGTTGGACATTGCGCAGGGCATGCAAAGTCCAATTATGATTGCTTCGGCCCTAACTTGTGTGGAGTATCTTGCATATCATTGCTCCTCCCATCCTTGTGCTCTTACAATCTTACTGCCCCCTCTTCCGCAAATTTCCCTGAGCTCCAGGATGGGGAGAGATTAGGCTGGCCTAGTTCTAGGTGGTTGATATAGAGTCTCTGAAGTTCTGGATTGTGGTTTGTTGATTTTGTTTTGCAGTTTTGCTGCTCCTGCAATGCCCTTCACTCCAGAGAATGAATCTAGAGACCAACAGCCCCATAAGAAGCGGAAGTAGCCTCACGGCCTTAGGGTTAGGGTCATGTCCTTCCATACTCCAGCGTTAGTGGCATCCACACAGAGGGTCTCAGCATGTGTTAGCAAAGATGGCAGTGGTTCATCATTCCTGTACTTTCTTCCTTCACCCATCCCACCTCAGCCAGTGGCCCCTTTGCTCTAGACTCTGCAGTAGATGCTGAAGAAGCAGCGTAGAATGGAGAAGGACAGAAGCAAGCACAGGTGCCACAGAACCACGGAGGATGAAAACGGCTCAGGTGCTATGGAGACACGGAAGACAGAAACAGACAAGGTTTCATGGAGCCACAGGAGACAGAGGAAGACACCGGTGCCACGGAGCCACAGAAGACAGAAGCAGACACCGGTGCCACGGAGCCACAGAAGACAGAAGCAGACACAGGTGCCACGGAGCCACAGAAGACAGAAGCAGACACCGGTGCCACGGAGCCACAGAAGACAGAAGCAGACACCGGTGCCACGGAGCCACGGAAGACAGAAGCAGACATGGGTGCCAAGGAGCTACAGAAGGATGGAAACAAGCAGAGGTATCACCAAGCCATGGAGGGGCAGCATCCTTGAGAGTGAAAGACGAAGTAGCACACCCCAAAAAGCCCAGCATCCTCAAGTATGGTGTGGATGATACAAACAGCCAAACAGAATGTGGGGGAGACGTGGGGCCCCAGGAGTGGAAGCTGGACGGTGGGGAACCCAGGCACATGGGTAAAGCTGGGACAGGACAGGCTGGGGGGGGGCAGGGACCCAGAATGGAGAGGAAGGAATGGGAAGGGTTTTAGAAGACCATGGTGAGCACGCTGGGTTCTGAAGCAGTGGGGGGAGGGAATCGTGGAATTCAGATTCTGTGGCTGTTTTATTACTGCCACGATGTGCAGAATGGGACAATAGGGATCAAGGCCAGAGAAATAGACCCTACACAGTTTTTTTTGGGAGTGTCTGAGAAAAAGAATAATGATCGGAAGCAAGCAACCTGTTTGCCTGAAAGGTTTTCTGACGGCTATCAGTCTCTAGAGGACTGGGCTGCATGTGACAGTCAGCTTAGACCGTGTAACAAACAATCCCCAAGTTGAATGCACAAAGCTTTTAGGAACTTATCTTTCTGCTCATTATGGGCAACACGAGGACTCGGTAGTTCGGGGTGCGTCCTCCTCGGGGCATGTCGGTGTTGTGGAAGAGAGGTGGGGGGCAGCAGAACCTAGCCAGGATCCTGGATGCGCAGCATCATCCATCACTCCACTCACAGGTGCTTGACTCACGTGGTGAACGGGAGAACGTCCTGTGTCAGGAAGCCTCATGCTTCGACAGCTGCTCGGTCAGAAGCAACAGGACATTTCCACTGGGGCCCAGACACTGAGCATCTTGTTCCCTCCACTTCTCACCTTTCCAGTCACACAAAGACCACTTAGCTCTTTCTGAGGTAAGACGATCCCAAAGTCCCGTCTGACAAGGACCATGGTCCTGTCATCCAAGGAAGGCCCAGGCTGATGGCAGCTGTTCCTAACTGACATCCTGTGAGATAAAAAACAAAGGTGGGGTGTGATTTTACCACTCCAGATGTGAGGGTGTCTCCATGTAAAAGTCGCAAGGCTATGCTAAAGAAACAGAGTCTGTGCCTCACGGCACTTAGCAGCCTCCGAGAAGACCACCATACGAGAAGAGAACGAAGGTTCAATCTATTGAGGTCCTAGACCAAAGGCAGACCCTGACCGTCCTCAAGTTAAACCAGAGAGAACCAGCCGTATTGTGACTGCAGACTAGCTGAACTTTTCTGCCTGCTATACAGAAGGCCAAGTGCATTTCTATGCTGATCTTTCTGAGCAGCGCATTAAAGATCACTTTAGTTTAAAATCCGCCTGTAACATTAAGAGAAGTAACACTGAGAGATTGGGGAGGGAATCTCTGGACCAAAGCAGAGTGCTAAGGACAGAGATTCTCATGTAGCAGGCAAGGGCTCAGGACCCTTGCCCCAGGGTAACATCAAAGCTATCGCTTTTGCAGTGGTGTCTGAGAGACCCAGTCATGTGCTGGACATCACCTTTGATATGCGCAATTATAAAGATGCTTAATAGAAAACCATATGGCACACGTGTTGATGCAGTCATCCCTTCTCACTGGAAGCAAGCATGTGTGTGAAACCCATATTGTCTGAACAGAACGCTGGCGAGGGAAAGACCCCCTGAGAAGCAGGGAGACGCTGTCTCCATTAGCAGGGGTTAACTCTGAGTTTAAAGAAATGGATTTCCAACAGCCCATACATGGCAGATTTAATAACCTGACATTCCTTTCTCCCATTTGCTCCCCAGCCAGTCTGCTCAACTTTGACTGGACCTGTTGCTGATGATATGATTGTACCACCGTGCGCACCCTCTGGCATTATTTAAAAAAAGCGAATCCCTAATCCCCGCTTAATTTTACGAACTGTCAAAATGACTCTGAATAACTACTTCTGTGTGCATTTTCACCTGGGGACCCGAGTCTGGGGGTACAAGAGCGGGTGTGCAGCAGCGGACGAGAGGCAATTTTCATCTCTTAATGCCTGGAGCGTGAGGGGCCGCGCTTGTCATAATCGCCAGATTATCTCCAAAGATCACCCTGTTGTCCCCGTAAAATGATTCTGCAGGCAAATGCAAAAGATACAGGAATGTAATTGATGAGACGCTGGGCATGATTTCTCTCCTAATCCCTGGTGGGGCGGGGGAGTTCACCAAGACAAATGTTGATCATTTCTGCGCAGTGCTGTTTGGAATGGCCCAAGCCTGCTTTCAAGCCTCGGGGGGGTTTCCTAGCTCCATGAGCGGAGCCAGGGTGGGGCCACCAGGGACGAAGAGGGTGACTGAGTGGCTGGGGCTGTCTCTGGCCTGATCTCTCTTTCCACACACAGAAAACGAGGGGTACTCACAGCCCTGGCAAATTATAAGGGAAGCCGCCAAGATGGCGGAACAGAGCCTCGCTGGGAGCTGAGATGGGGTCTGCCGTCCAGGTCTTCTCTCACTCCCCCGTGGGGCACCAGGGAGGTCTTGGCGAGGAGGACCACTCTCGCTTCCACCTAGTCCTTGGTTTCTGCTCACACACACGGCCGGATAGGTGCAGCTAGGCAAGAGACCATGGGGGGAAGAGCCCATCTTCTCTCACAGACAAAACATGGGCCTCAGTGACACTGAGATAATCAGACAGGCAGCCTCGACCAATCATACAGTGACCTGGGGCTCAAAGGTGCCTGGGTAACCAATCGCACAGGCAGAATGATCTGTCTTCCTCTAGTCTAGGCCTGGGAGCTGTTGGCAGTAGAGTGGATATTCTAGAAAACTTGAAAGATCACTAGAAATCCCACTTCTCCTTTTGACTCAAAGAACCAAAATGCAAATGTTTGCTACTGCGAATCCTGAGGACACCAGAGGAAGGATTCGTTAGGATTTTTTTGGTCTATTCTGTGTGAGTGTGGGCTTGCGCGTGTGTCTATGAACGTATGTGCGTGTGTGTATGTCTATGAGAGGTACGTGAGTGAATGTATCTTTGAGAGTGAATGGGCATGCATGTGTGTCTGTCCATGAGCATACATGTGTGCCGATGAACCGTGTGCATGTTTGTGCCCTATGAGCGTGAATGTGAATGTGCGTGTGTCCATGAGAGTGTGTGTCTGTGAGAGTGTACACACGTGTGTGTTTGTTAAGGAAAGTGTACGTGCACGTGTGTGTTTATGAAAGGACTGTGCGTGTGTGTCTGTCGGAGTGTGCATTCGTGTGTGCATGTACGTACACATGCCAGTCTGTGAGGCCTGAAGAGGATGTGAGGCGCCCACTCCCATCTCTTCCTCTGAGGCAGTCTCTCTCCTCGAATCTGGGGCTCTCCCCTCAGCTGGGCTGGAAGTCAGCAAGCCCCAAAAGCCCGCTGTCTCCACCCCCTGAAGCTGGGATTTCAGATGTTTTCAGAGGTGCCTGGCTGGTTATGTGGGGGCTGGGGACAGCACTCCTGGCCTTGGGCCTGTGAAGCCCACTTTACCACGGGACCACCGCCCTCACCCCGGGAGCAGGGTTTGGACATCACTTCCTCTTCATCCAGGGATCATAGGGAAGACATCCAAGTTCCGTGTGCGAAGACTTTGGTCTACAGACTAAAAAAAAAAATGTTGGCCACCTCTTCACAAGCTGGCCTTCCTGCAGACACCACGTCCCTTGACATCTGTCCGTCTCCAGGTGTGAGGAGGGAAGAGGCCCAAACCCAGGGGGCCTCTCAGCCCACTCTGCGGCTGTCCTTGGGCAGAGGGCAGGGCCATCAGGGCCGCTGGAACCAGCCCGTCGCAGGCTTCCAGACCTGAGTGCTAGCAGAGCCAGGCGCTCCTCAGACTGGAGCTGCTTCAGATGGTGAATCGCCTCGTGGCCCGGGCTGCTCCTCAGCCCCTCCATCCGTGGAGACTCCAGTGGGGACTCCTCCTGGATGCAGGGGAAGCGGACTCCAAGACGATCCAAGGTCGGAGGCGGCTGTGAAAGTTGGCGGAATGAAGGTCTCACACTCCCTCTGGCAGATTATCAGGCTAAGCCCGTTCATAACGTCGAGCTTCACATCGCTTCGACGCAAGTGCCAAGTGGATGCCATTTTAAAAGCTGATTTGCACCAGAGGGTGCGTGGTTCCTTCCAGGGACTTCTCATTTATAAAGCTTGTCGTTTATAAAGCGCTTCAAATGCGCTGCATAGCACACCAGCAGCATGGCGCATGTTCAGGTTGACTAATAAAGCATCTCAAATAACATTGAATAGCTTATCAAATCATTAAATAATAAATAATAATTAAAGAATACATTAATAATGTCTAAGAACCCACGCATAATAAAAGAATGATTGAGAGGAGTATGAATTCTGAAACAGACTCCATGCAGGTGTCTGATGGATTCCCTTAAGGTCAGTCTCCGTGTGCATGCAGTAGAATTAGAAAATTAAGTTCAGAGAGGACGAGAGAGAGAGAGAAGGAGAGAGAGAGAGAGATCCAGCACTGAGGTCGCACACCTCGCAAATGACAGAGGCAGGTGCAACCTCAGGCCCCAGATACCGACTGAAGTAGCATCTACAGTGGGCGACTCAGCCAGGGTGTGGAAAATGTGTTGCTGGAGAAGGCTGTGGCCCTCTCTTAAGACCTTCTTCCAGCCAAATCTTCCTCTCATTTGATAGAACACATCATGTCTTTGATGCGCCAACCTGCATTGGGTTCAACAAAGACTTGGATTCTAGAAAACACAGAAAAGAAAGATCAAAATCACACGACAATCTGAAAGGTGAGTTGCAAGTTCTTATTAGAAAAGCCAAACCCTTTCCTTCCAAGGAGGTTTTGCACACATCCTCCCAAGGAGATGCGTGTGCAAATTCCGGGGGGCTGTGGGAGAGCTGTGTGAACATATGGGCCCATTAATCATGAAATATTGATTGCAGATTGAGACTCGGGAACAGGTTCTGTGACACATGCCTTTGTTTTGTTAGTCCACGGCATTCGGCAGAATAACACAGAGTCCTGTTAACATTCATCTCCTCTCTCCTCTGGCTAGCAGGTTAGCACGCACCCAATTCACATGTCCTCAGGTCTATGAATTATTAATCAAGAGAGCTAAAAACTCAATCCAATATGGTTAGATACAGTTGTTCTTGTGGCTCTCAAACTTGTAAATAATGAATGTTTTCCTCCCTCCCCCGTGGATGTCGGGCAAGGAGAATGTCTAGAATCCAAATCCCACTGGGTGGCCAAGATGGCACACTCAAGAGAAGCGGTGATTTTTTTCATAAGAGAGACTCCAGCCTATTGTATTGTCGCAGCTACCCTGCATGGCAGAAAGGAGAGGCGTCTGGGAGGCAGGAGTTGTAAGAGACAAAGAGGGACGCGGCATGGTGAAGTGTTGGGGCTAATAGCACAGCCCCACAAATACACCGCTGAAAACATACGCGGTTGTATTCTTAATTCTTCTGGAGAAAAACACACTTTTGATGGCTCCCTACATTGAGAAATTCTCTGATACACAGCTGGCTCATCGTGACTGGGAACTTAAATATAACGCACTGAGAGGGACAATGAATGGCAGACTCAGAATGGCCCCATCATAGTGCCCCTGTAAATGTGTAGGTAGAAGTGACAGAAACGAAAAGCCCAGTCAGACATGTGGGAAGAAATGCTAGAGACGCAGACAATATCAAAGTCGTCAAGCGCCTGTAAGTGACAGAGGCTCAGTCGAGACATGCTGACATCTAGTCAAAGGACAGGGTTTAGATCCCTCCAGTGGTATCCACTGAGTCTGCAGAGCCCTGTGGGCCGCCAGGTGGGAGCCCAGACAAGTATTCAGCCATGTCTGATCACTTGCAGAACACTCAGCGTCTACTTTGCTTGGTGCACCTAATGCACAAAGACTCGGGTGCTCATTAAGGAAAGTTCAAAGCCACCTTCTCCTTCACCCTGCGTGCTCTGGGCTGTCTGGGAACTCCAGACCGCCAAAGACAGGCGTCTCCTGGCACCTCTAGGTTTCTGTCCTGTGTGTTCATTTCACTTAATGACTCAACTGCCTTTGGGGTAGATGTTAATTCGTTGATTGCAGACTGTGGCTCTGCTATGGGCCAGGCTTTTGCCCGGATGCAACTGCGAAGCTGTCACAGTTAAGCACAGGTGTCAACTTGGTTGAGGGTTCGAGCTCTGGGCACATTTGTAGAGATTTAGTAGTTAGTTGAGTTAATCCCAGAGCAAACCTGCAGGAGACTGTCTAGATGATGGAGAAGGTCCAGCCTATGGCAGGTGAATAAAATGGATAGAATTGTTTGAGAAAGTTGGCATCTTTGTGTATACTTGGCCAGACATGCTGGTCTAGCAAGTAAGGATCGTCCCTCTCTCAGGTGTTATGTAGAGATGATGTGGCCAGTTCCCTCGGCCCTGGTGCTGGCGTGAGCTCTCCTGCCAAGCTGGACAAACAATTGTAACCAGGAATCTTAAAAGAAAATTAAACCCCTAGTTCTCTTAAGCAGTTTTGTCATGATTTTATTAGTAAACATGAAAATGAACTGCTACAGTAACTCTTTGGTCAAACACTGCATCAAGCACTCAGAGATTAACAGCAAACCAGTTATTTCTTTTTCCACTACAAGCATTACTGTAAAAAATTCAAGTTGCCCAGTGACACTGAATTTCAAGCAAGCAATGCGTATTGTGTGTACCTGCGCGTGTGTGTGTGCGTGCGCACGCGCCTGGATAAATGTGGAAGTCAGAGAACCACCCAAGGTATCAAGAATCATTCCTCCTGAAGCAAGGTCTACCTTCCTTCTTTTCTTCCTTCCTTCCTTCCTTCCTTCCTTCCTTCCTTCCTTCCTTCCTTCCTTCCTTCCTTCCTTCCTTCCTTCCACTCACTGTTCACCCCCTGTTTACTCCCTCCCTCCTTCCCTTCCTTTTTTCTTTCTTTCTTCCTTCCTTTAGTCATTCCTTCCTTCCTACCCTAAAGCCCTCCTTCCTTACCTACCTCCTTTCCTGTTTCTTTCTTCCTTCATTCCTTCCTTTCCGTCCTCCTTCCTCCTTCCTTCCTTCCTTCCTTCCTTTCCTTCCTTCCTTCTTTCGTCCTTCCTCCTTCCTTCCTTCCTTCCTTCCTTCATTCCTTCCTTCTTCATTCTTTCTCTCTTTCTTCCTTTCTTTCTTCTTTCTTTCTTTTCTTTTCCTTCCTTCTTTCTCCTTTTTCTTCTTTCCTTTCCTTCTTTCCTTCTTTCCTTCTCTCTCTCTCTCTCTCTCAATAGATTTTATTCTTTGATGATTTCACCCATGCATTTCATCCATTCTGGCTACTTCCACCACTCTCTCCAACCCCCACCAGGCCCCTCTTTCCCTCCAAAACGTTCTCCCATATTTCTGACTTTTCCTGCAAATGGGATACAAGCATGTTTTCAGGCACCACGGCCTGTCAAATGCTGCAGAAGACATACTGGGAGAACTGATTTCACTAGGCATGTCTTGGGGGTCACGTGCCTCCTATCAGAGACCTGAACTCAAGTCCAAGCATCTCTCCCTGCTTGTTCCATCTAGACAGAACCTTAAAGAAAAGTGCCTTGTGCATGAATAGCTTTGCATTCTTCCCCTCCCTGTCTCTTCTCCCTTCCTCCCTTCTTCTCACCTTTCTCTCCCTCCTCCCATCCCCCTTGCCTCCCTATTGTCCAGTTTCCCAATACGGATGTGTCTCCAGACCCAGGTGAGCACAGACGAGCCAGGCCCGGCCACCCTGTGACAGTCCCCAGTATTTCTCAGGACAGCATCTTCGGCGCATCCGAGCTCAGCGGGTGGGGCAAGCCTGGTCACCTGAGTTCCATCCCCCGAAGCCCACCTGGTGGAGGGAGAGAACGGACTCTCGAGAGTTATCCTTTGACCGCAGCCTGTGCGCATGGCAAGTAAGCGTGCACCTTCTCCCTCTCCTCTCTTTCTCTCTCTCTCACGAGTAAATAAAATAAAATATCAAGGAGTAATTGTTGCTATTGGCACGTAGTGTGCAGCTGTGGACAGGAAGGTCACGTCTGCGTTGACTGCCAATCGCAGTAGATGTCATGGGCCCGTGGGGATCATGCAGGACTACACACAAGCAGTCTACATGCCATGCTGAACCTCTGGGTTCTCTCCGGGCCTTGAGGACTTCCCGAACCAGCCCCTAGGTCCCAAGAGGAAGCTGCACCTCCGTCCATTGCTCCCTGACGCTGCAGTCCCTGGAAGGACCCCGGTTCTGCTTGAGGACCGGTCCTGCTAGGGATTTTTCTGATAGACGTCCTGTTTTCCCACGGCTGACGAGAATCCCGGACAAAGCCACCTGTGCGGCCAGGACAACCTGGCACGCCACGGGTGAGGTCACACACCCCGGACCCTGGCCCCTTTGTGAGGGATGTCCAGGCATAGCCCCACACCCCATCTTGACTTTCTTCCCTTTTGCCCTTTTCTGCTTCTCTCTGGTGCGCGCGGCGGCTGGCACGCTTCCCTCTACCGCCATCTGGGGCCTGCGGCTCCAGTCACCTGCGCAGTACTGGGGTGGCCGCCCTCCCCTCCCCCGCCTTCCTCATTCTGGGTCCGACCGCAGGGGCTAGGCTCTGGCCTCCAGCGCCACTTTCACAGCGGGGTACGCTTCCTCCCCGAGAGCTTTGGCAAGTTGTTTATCTCTCCTGCGAGGAGAGTCACAGATCATATCGGTGAAACTCTATCTCTCTGGGCACAGATGTCTGCCTGCCTGGCAGTCCTTCCATTGCCTGCTGTGCCTCACCTTCGCCTGGCTCCCTCCTCCTCCTCGCAGCCACCCTCCCCACCCCCAGTCCCTAGCATGCTTAACACTATTAGTAAAAACAGCAGGAAAGAAGTATTCAGCCCCGAGACCTCCCAGAGAATGCAGAACTGTCAGGAAACATGTCCTGCGACCATTCCCATAGACTTTATACCGAGCCACACATTAGGGGACAGAAGGGAGGTCACAGGGATCTGGGCCGACGTCACAGTGGCAGCTCCTGCGGGGTGCAGCGGTGAGGACGAGGAGGGGTGGCTCAGCACCTGAGCGATTCAAAACACCAGAGCAGGTGACCTCCGTGACGGAAGCATTTTCCTTCCAGAAGCAAAGGACAGCTTTGTCATACACTGGCCGTTAGCCGCATGGGGACACTGGCCACTGAGACACAGCAGGAACGAAGACAAGAAAGATCCAAGTTTTATTTTAATAAATTGGGATTTGATTGAAGTGGACACACGTGGCCCGTCGCTAACCTGTTAGATAACAGTCTCATACCCTAGCCAGATAGCCAGGTGGGAGGGGTCACCTCCCGGGGCCCACACATCTGCTCTTCTCTGACAGTTGCTAACGCCCACAGTAGTCATTGCTTGTGACTTCTTAATCTGTTATTTCTGCTTCTGGATCTTCAAGGTGTGACCGGATCACCTTCGGACTACCTGTTGGTTTAGAGCATGTTCAGTCTGGTCTGCTAGTGGCCTGCTAAGCCGCATCACCAGGACAGAAGCCTGGCAGGGGTGGGTATCTAGGCTCCTTGGAGCCCTGCAGGCATGTGAGATACTTGCTCTCAAGCAGGGCTCCGAGAAACAAAAGCAAAATGTAGGTAATGGGTAGGTTGCCACATGATCAAGACTATTTCAAGGCTGTGCCTGAAGATGTGTCCCCGTAATGTGAGCTGAACACTAGGGTGTCAGAAGAACCCCAAGAGTGAGCAGGCCTCAGGTCATCAAGTGACTCCAGTAAGTGCCATGCATGGTACCCCATTTCCTCCTGCGCCCCCAGATGTGGAAGTGTCATCAGGAGCAAAAGTATGCCCTGTGTGCGAGGGACCAGCCGCGTGCCCGGGTGTCGGAGCGACCCTAAGCCCTGCCCTTCCCCTTGGTCCACAGGCTTTCGCGGGGCCATCTGGGTGGTCGGGGCCTCCCACTCAGAATTCTTGAGAAGTACCACAAAGGAACTTCTATGAATCTGCTGGGGGCTCTGACCAGTGCAAGGAAGCAGTTGTTCCCAAGCCCCCTCAAATGTCGCGATATTCTAGACTTAAGTCACGCGTCTCCACTGGCTTATGTACAGAAGCAAAGCGGAGCTTCTGTCTTTTAAAGAAAGAGGCTTTTAAATTCTATTAGAAAGATCTCAAAAGGTTTCCTCGACATCAAGCAGCCCTTAAAATAATATTTTGATGATCTAACTGTAAATACGTCAGCAGCATGTGGCTAGAATTTCTGACGAATACGCATGACTTTTTCAGCCCCAGGGAGGACAGCGGCCTGGGCCAGTGCACTTGGGGTTTTCTTGAACTAGGAGCCTTTGAGAAATGCTTTAGGACGGGGCAGGGTGAGATGGAGGGGGCACACCCACCTTTGTGGCCACCATCGGAAACCTGCCTCAGGAAGAGTTTTCGTCATCCCAAGTTTTACGTGGAAGGCCCTGCCCCAGGTGGGGGGCCCTGGAAACCCTGCCGGACTCTGGCAGCTGCGAGGGTCCAGGTGAAGCGGAGACCCCAGCCCTTCAGCAGGTAGAGAGAGGAGCTCAACTCCAGGTCAGACCTGGGGTACACACAGGAGGCTAGGAGGGACCAGGGAATCTTTATCCCTCTACCCAGTCATGGGAAGGTATATGCCCAGATATACCCCGCACACTCACACATGAGTACAAAGATGCACCACACATACACACAGATGTCACACGAACATCCATACATATGTAGATATAGATATACCACACACACATATTCATACAGAGATAACCACACACACACACACACACACACACAGAGATGCATACCACACACACATACACACACATGCTCACACACACACATATACAGATACACACCATACACATACATGCACACACAGATGCATACCACACATACATACACATGCACACCCACACCACACACATACATGAACACACATGCAGCACACAGATGTACACAGATATACATATATACATGCATATACACAATACACACTCACCCAGATTCATTGCACTCACATCTATACACAGATACACCATATACACACACACACAGATGTTCAAACACACAGATGTGCTTCCCCCAGCACACAGGTGCAACACACACACAATGTGTAAAAGGAGATGGAGAACCGTGTCTGCAGACTGCAGCGTGAGTCTGTCCTTTCCGGTCTTTCTCCTCGTAGACCTTGCTCGCTAGAAATGAGGGTGAGAGATTCTGCCCTCACCTCGCCTCGCCTCTCCTCGCCTCGCCTCTCCTGCCCTCTGCTCTCCTCCTTCCTTCCCTCTGCCCTCTCCTGATGCTTTCTCGTCCCCTCCCTTCTTCCTTCCTTCCTCTTCTGCCTCTCCCTGCCTCTCTTTTTTCTCTTTCCCTCTCTCACCTCCCGTCCTCCTGCTGGTGCCCTAGGGCTTTCCTGCTCTGGGCTACCCAAGCTTGGAGAGGCATCCTGTTAGGTCACACCCCAATGGCCTTCCTGACCACGACTTGCTCTCATCCGCACTGCCTGACACCAGCTGCCCTGTTGCAGCCGGTCTCCGCGCCGGGCAGTGCGGCGTGCCTGCACAGAATGGATGGGAAGCCGCAGATTCGAGGAGGCGTGTGCCTGCCTGCGCCGCTCCCACAATGAGCTCGAACCCTAAAGTTGGACTTGATCCATGAGATTCACCTTACTTACAGGGGCACAGCCTGTGGACGGTCACAGAGGCAGGACAGTGCTACTGACAGGCCGACGGACATCCATACCGTCCTGTCTGGGCTGTAAGTTCCTGGCCATCCATCCATCTGGAGGCTGGATTGACCCCCAGAGCCCAGAGGGGGCCTGAGCTTGCCGCCCCCACCCCTCCCACCCTCCCACCCCTCCTGTCAGTAGGAGCAGGTGTCCAGAGACCTTCCTTTCCTAAACCGGAATGCTACTCTACTTTTGCACTTATTTTTTATTTGAGTTAAGTTTAGTTTTCTTTTAACTGGTACATGAAAGCACAATACCATATAATATTTCCACGCATGTATACATGGTGTAATATTTAAATGAGTTAAAATGTGTGTTTCCCCAAACATTTATGAATTCTCTGAACACATAAAAAATCCATATCCATCTATCTATCTATCTATCTATCTATCTATCTATCTATCATCTATCTACCTACCTATCTATCAATCGATCAATCTATCTATAGATCTATCGACTGATCAATCAATCTATCTGAGCAAGATGCAAAATGATCTCCAACTTACTATGTAGCCAAGGCTGGTTTTGAACTCCTGAGGGTCTCCGTCTCTCAAGTGATGGGGTGACAAACACGTGTTACACTTGGAACTTAAACTAGGTCCCTATTATCCACAGTCCCCTCCTGTGTGGCCATTCGAGGGGCTGCCCACACCTCTGGAGTCCTAAGTATCACCCGCTGATCAACCTCACCCCATTTCTCCTCCCCGGCCCCCAAGGACCACGGTTCCCCTGCTCTTGAGATCAGCTCTTCCAGACTGCACGTGTGCACAGGGTCATGCAGCATTTGTCTCTGTGTGGCTGATTTATTTCACCTAATGCAGCGCCCTCCACTGGCACTGTGGACTCCTGACCATGCAGGGGAGGCGGAAACTACAAAAAGGACCGAGCACAGGATGGGTGCTTGTTGCCGGGTCCTTCCAATCGTGGCAGGTGCTGCTCTCAGTGCTCCCCTGCTACTTTTTGCTGCCCCTGGAGTACTGTGTGCCCTGGCCCTGATGTCTTGCTTTTGCAGACAAGAGAATGGAGCCCTCACCCGTGCACAGGGCTCAGGAAGGACGGGACCCACCCAGTGTCTGCGCGACTGAGAAAGTGGTTCTCCAGAGAGTGACAGAAACACGGCCAGGTGATTTTCCGTCTTTAACGGCCCTGGGTGACTTTTAATAATCAAGACGAATACCACCGGCACAGCACACAATACCGTGACATTAATGCTCATCATTACCACTAGCGACAGCAGCCATGCTGCTAGCTGTGATTTTTCAGCCCTGTTTTCGGGACTGGAAACGGGGGACCACATACGCAGGCGCATCCCTGGCTTCTCTTCAATACTGAAGTCACACAGCACAGACTGACCGTCAAGTCGTGAGCGGCAGCTTCACCTCTGTGAGTCCCTGGCCGCTCAGCTGATCCAGTGCACCCGCCCTGCCCAGGCCGAGCCGCCACATCTATGGCAAAGTGGCTTCTCTTCACCCAGATACAAATGTTGCTTCTGTGTTCCAACCCTCAGTCTAGGGGCCTTATCTCTGTCGCCCCCCCTCTCTGCTAGGTCAGAGGCAGGGATGGCTTGGGGCAGGGTCAGAGATGGAGGTGGGACCAATTCCTAGCCTCTAGCCTGTGTCCTCACCGAGGGGCGCTCCACCAGGCTGTGACATCTGCCACCTTTGGTTGCCATATCTGCCTGCGGGCGTTCGCGTCTTCCCCGGGAGCAGACTGCAGCTCCGGTGAGGCCTGGGGCCCTGGGCCCTCATAAGACCCCCTCTGTGATTCCCTCAGCAGTGTGCAAGTCTCACTCCTGGACGTGTATGGGCATGAAGTCGCTTGTGACATCTGCACACACTGTGGGACAGAGTGGGACCCAGTGCTCTAGAGTTCTGAATAGTGATGAGGAGAAGCTAGGAGGGGGAGGCACAGGCCAGAGAAAACCAGGCGTGGACCACAGCAGAGTTGTGTAGGAGGCATATAGTACAACCAAACTTTGCACTCAATTGTTTTCAACTGTCATGTCGAAGGTACACGTTTGCCAGGTGCGCCACGTGCACATGGGATGATTACCAAGACCGGGGTAAGCAAATGCCTGTCTCCCCTGTCTTATGTTTGGAACCTCCTCTCCCAAGCACCTCTCTGTTCTAGAGCTTTCTAAACAACTTCACAGGCACCTGTGAGCCAAAATCACCCCCACTGAGTGTGGAGACTGCAGAACTTTATAGATTTCACCCATTCCTATTAAAACCTCTGGTTCCTATAATGTTTCTATCCTGGGATTTCTTGCCTATGGAATTGGAGGTTATTATTGTAGCCTCCATCCTGGAAGTTCATGCAAATATATTTACAGACTACGCATTTTTTGCCATGTCGCTTCTCACTTGCAGCAAAAAAAAAAACCAAACCAAATCAAAAAAAACTTTCTGCTGCATGTCCGTGTTACTTAGGGAAGAGCCATGGGTTATTTTTCTATTCATTGGCATAGGGAGGAATATTCTAGATCTTCAGCATCCTTGACTCTAGAGCAAAGATTCGCAGGACAAGGGTGAGGATTAAATGAGGTGCTCGTGCATTCTGTGCCCCAAATGAAGAGCAAAAAAGCTACTGTAGAGGTGTCCACGTTCCTGTTCTTCCTAGACCCCCATTTCAAAGACGCTAGGTCAGAACGTTCACCCCTCACTCTAGTGGGGTACTTTCTAGCTCACAAAGACTTGTCACAGATAAAACCCTAGGATTACAAGGGAATCCTAGTGAAGAGAGCTGGCTGAGTCCCTCTCTCTGTCTCTGTCTCTCTTTCTGTCTCTCTGTCTCTCTGTCTCTGTCTCTGTCTCTCTCTCTCTCTCTCTCTCTCTCTGTCTCTGTCTCTCTGTCTCTGTCTCTGTCTCTCTCTCTCTCTCTCTCTCTCTCTGTCTCTGTCTCTCTCTCGTCCAGGGCTCCTGGAATCTGCCCCCTTAGCCCAGATGAGCCCCTGTTTTGGCCGGGGCTGCCCGCAGAGGCCTGTATCCATCTGGTGAGCCCTGGGAACCTCTGGTCCCCTCTGTCTTGAGGTCTCCCGGGAGAGGAGCTTGGGAAATAACCACACTAATGACATAGCGCTAACTGAAGACCCTGGTAACCTCTTGATTTCCTCCCTTCCCAGGGCCACGGTAATAACGCTGGCAGGACGCTGGGGGAATCAACAGATCTGCAACACGGTGAGCTAAGAAGTGGTTTGTGGTCAGGTGCCCAGCAGATAGGTTCAAATTACCTGGCTTTAATTTCAGGTAATTGGCGACCTGGATTACCTCCAACTCAGGGGACCTGGAGTGGGCCTGGCTCTGGCTGTTAGCACAGAAAGGAGTAGCTGCCCTGTGGGACCAGGCAGGCAGAAGGGGGCAGGATCTGTACACAGGGCACATACATGACTCTAGGGAGTGGGTGGGTTGGCTCCCCAGCCTCCAAGCAAAGCTTCTAGTGAGACTATATCCTTCTGAAGAAGTTCCAAGGGCTTCTTGCAAGATGGGACGCAGTCATTGGGTCAACATTCTCTCTTCTGGTCTTTTCTTTTTTGACTTTGGCTTAGCTATGGAAATGTTGTATCCACGCACAATTTCCAAATGTTTGCTTAGACTGCATGGGGGCCTATTTACATACCTAAGAATGACTGGTTGAGGGAGCTTCTAGCTGAGGTGACGAGTTCCATGTATTCAGGTGGCCCCGTGGGGGTGGAGAGTTTCAGTCATTGGCTTGTCAGTATCAATCCCAGTGGCGAAGGAGAGAATGGGTGTGTTTAGTGTGTCGGGCTCAATCCATTTGCACTCTTGTAACCGAACACAAGAGATGGGGTAATTTATAAAGAAAATAGATTGTCTTCTTCCGGGGACTGGGAGGCCCCAAATTAGTCAGTTATGCCTGGTGGGGGCCCTGTGCTGCTTTAACTCACAGTAGACAGTGAAAGGGTAAGTGGATGTGTGTGTGGGGGGGCACAGAACAGGACAGTGAAATGCAGAGGTGCTTCAATGGGTAGCTACATTCCTTAAGCAGCACCTCCCGCCAGGTTGAGGCCCCCATCACTGTCACACGAGGAATTAGTGACTAGTTTGGGGAGAGTCACCCTCAAATTGTAGAGCACGACTTTCAAGGGAAAACTGGACTCTGCCCTCACCCGCCAGCGGGACTGCTCTGCCCCTGCGTCAGATCACAGGCAATTTTTGCACTCCTCTGTGGACCGTGTCCAGGGCGTCTCCTCTGTTGTCCTCTCCCTGGCCTCCTCCTCGCCACATCGTTCGTGTCTGTATTCACACACACTCACACCCTCGAGTCTGCACTCTGCCTGGGCTTGATGCACCCTGAGCACATACTTGACCCTCAATCAACTTCTGTCGGGTGACTCAGCGAGTCGGAATGCAGTGACCGCGGGGAGGGCACGTCCACTGAAGGGCAGGCACTGCCGAGAGAAAAACACAGGCCAGTGAGGACATGCACCTGCCTGGGAGGAGGCGGGAACTTCCCAAGAGCCAGAGCAATAGGGATGGTTGTCAGGGTAACCATAAGCTCCTTTACAGAAACGCCGAGAGCCTTACACTGGACTAGGCACCTGGTGTAGTGTTTGGAAATCCGACTGCTTTATGTTTTCCTCGGGAAGGTGGTTTCCAGGGAGCAAAGGCGTGTTTGTACCCATGTGTGTGCATTTGTGTGTGTGTGTGTGCATGTGTTAGTGCATACATATGTGTACGCACTCATGTGTGGACAACCATGTGCATATGCGTGTTTGTGTTTGTGCATGTGTATATATATTTGCATGTGTGCACATCTATGTGTATATGCGTGTCCATGTGTGAATGTAGGTACATATGTGTGTATGTTTACATGATTACAACCATATGCATGTGTCTGTATGTACGTGGGTGCGTGTTTATGTAGCTACTTATGTGCATATGTTTGCGCAGGTATGCATGTCTGAGTATACGTATGTATGTGTGTGTGTACATTGGTATTGTGTATGTAGGTACATGTGTGCATGTGTTTGCATGTGAGCTGACACATGCACATGTCTGTGTGTATGTAGGAACATATGTGCACATATGTTTGCACATGTGTATGTCTGTGTGTATGTAGGAACATATGTGCACATATGTTTGCACATGCGCATGTCTGTGTGTATGTAGGAACATATGTGCACCTATGTTTGCACATGTGTATGTCTGTGTGTATGTAGGAACATATGTGCACATATGTTTGCACATGTGTATGTCTGTGTGTAGGTACATGTGTGTTTGCTTGTGTGCACGTTGGTGTGTGTGTATAGATGCATGTGCTTGCATGTGTCCACATGCATGTGATTGTGTGTTTGTAGGTATCTGTGTGCATGTGCTCATATGTGTGCATGCCTAAGTACTTAATTTCTTACACTCCTACCGATTTCACACTTCCTGTTCATCATGCCTAGTCATACCCTTGATAGCAAGACTACGGATGCTTCTAGAAAGAAAAAAAATAAAGGATGAAACCAAGGGTAGAGGCTGTGAAAATGTCTACCCGAGGCTTCCTGGGGGCTTCGGAAAGGCGCTCTGAGTTATTTTATATTCTGCGCTTATTCCAAGAAGTGCTCTCTGGCACCGAGTCTGGGAAGAAAACCAAGAGAAAGATCATTCTCTCACCATCTTGAGAGCTGCAAGCACCAGCATTCAGAGATGAGTCCACGGCTGGCCCGGAGGCAGGGAAATCTCACTGTCTGCACAGGAGGAGGCTCGTGGGGGTCACCGAAGGACAATCCCCACCCACCCACGGCTCTCTGAGCACCTGCTTCCATGTCAGCAGAATGGGAACAGGGTGGGCGTCCTCCCAAGGAAGGAAGAGGCCTGGCAGTGCTCTGGTGGGCTGAGGGATGCTTTCATTCACCACTCGGGAACCTGTGGCCGAAGGCTGCCTGGCGGGGCTGGCCCTTCCCCTCTTGAGCATGATGTAATCGTCACGGCCAACTGAACGGTTCTCACCCTCCAGTCGCTAAGTTTCTCAGGTGGCCGCTGAGCAGGTTTGGCTTCTAGACAGTTTAACCACACTGGGGCCACCTGGTACTTGAAGCACCTCAAGGGCCTTCATAAAACTGCTGGGCGACCACAAGAGTAACCACTAATTCCTCTGGTGCCTGGCCCTGCAGTGGGCCCCCTCCGGGGGGAAGGGGCAGTGATGCAGCACTTTGCCGCCCTGTCTCCACCAGGCGGGGACGGGGGCCACCCAGCAGGTTGCTGCTTCTTCACTGATGCCCTCTGGGGTCAGCTGCTGCCAGGTCCCACCGGGACGAGGGTGCCAGCTCTCTGTCCCCCCCTCACTCACCCTCTTTGCGTTTGCCCAGGACGTTGTCAGGGGCCCCAGACTTTTTTTTTTTTTTTTAATCTGTGAGTCTGAAGGAATTCCAGCCACTAGCATGGGAAGTGACCTCGCAGATGACAAGCTTCCATCACTGGCTTTGCTTGAGCAAAACACACTTCAGGTGACAAAGCATATGCATCAATGCACAGCCCCAGGGTGAGCACCTTCGTGGGGTCCGGACCACTTGGGAGCTTGGACACAGAGCGGCTGTGCTGAGCAAATGTTCACACTACCTGTTTCTGCTTGGAATCTTGACTCACCCTAAATGTGACTCCGGTTCCCTCAGTGTACTGGTCCACATGTCTAGTCCCGCTTTGGAAATCCAGTGATCTCAGAGCAAGCTAATCAGAACCTGACCTCAGAACCTGACCTGAACCCCAGTAGCACCTGTACAGAGGGGTCAGCGTGTGCTCAGCATCTCTCCTCCCCCCCCCCCCGCACTGCCTGCCCAGCTAACGTGGACCTGGAGTTGGGGGCTCTGTGTTCAAACAAATCAGCAAGGTGTGTTGGCAGTTACCCCCAGCTCCAGAGCCCAGCTGGTGCTTGGGTGGAAAGAAAGAAGCCTTCCCACATGGGTACCTACCTACCTACCTACTTCCCTATCTTCCTTCCTACCTACCTTCCTACCTATCTACCTATTTATTTCCTTATGTGGGTATAGAAGTGCGTGCCTGTGGAGGCCCAAGGGTGACTTTGGCAATTGGATTGTTCTACCTACTGTTGCTTTTCTCTGGGGTTCCCCAGTCTCCACCTTCCATGGCCACAATTGCAGGCTGCTGCCGTATATTCCTAGCATGTTGAAAAGGCAACTAAGATCCCAACTCAGATCCTTCTGCTCGTAAGGCAAAGGCTGTAACCTCAAACCCCTTCTTGCTTTGACAATCACAGTTTCACTGGAGATGTGCATCTCCCCCTCACAGCCCATGTCACAGCCTTGGGTCCTGAGTGTTTATGTTGCTCTTGCAGGGGGTCTGAAGACACTCTTCTGGGCTAGTCAGAGCCAGACAAGTGGGGCAGAAGGCCCCCAAAGTCAGGGTGTTGGGGTTACTCTGTGATGCTCGGCGTCCTCCCCGCTGTGGAGGAGGGGAGAGATGGAAGGGAAAGGGCATCCTGATCCCAAGAGCACTCACAGCAGGCCGTATTCGATGCACCGTTCAAGGATGAAGACCTGAGGTCCAAGGGCTAGTTCTTAGTATTTCAAGCTTTGGGGAGTGTCTGTGTGTCCCTGGCAAGGATCTATCTTTGGCAAATCCCAGAGACTCTCTGAGCCACCTGCTCAAAATGACGGACAGTCCTGCCCACAGTATGTCCACAAGGAGCAGAAAGATGATCTAAGAAGAGGAGGCTTTGGAGATGGGGCTTCCTTAGGAAGTCCCACATCTCCCATAGCATTCTGGGAGCGCTCGTCTTATCCATCTTCCCAATGATCTAATGAGTTAAAGAATGATGTTTGGCATTCTCTTGCATTTTCCTTATTTAATTTTAACATTTAAGAGATAGGGTCTCGTCTCGTTCCAGCTGGTCTTGCACTCACTGTGTTACCAGAAGATGGCTGGACTCAAATCCGTAATCCCCTTGCTTCTGCCTCCTAAGAGTTGGGATTAGGAGAATGCCTTGATTTGTATGTGCTGGGGATCGAACCAGGATGGAACGAACACGCAGTTGGCAGGTACTCCGCCAATTGAGCTACACCCTAGCTTTGGAACTCTGTGTATCTCAGCAAGAAGGCCGCCAGTCATTCTGCAGAGAGAAACGCACTTTACAATGCAAATTTGTGACCCCCGCGTGGGAAGCCAAGGAGTCACAGGACCTTTGGCTCTCAGGATGCTCAGGACTTAGAATGGTAAGCTGCCGCATGCATCACCGTCATTCCACACTCCCCGTGGGGCCCGGGGCAGTGCCTTGCCATAGAGCACTGTAATATTTCTACGGAAAATGTATGAACATGCACACGAAGTCGGATAAACAAAGACTATAAATAGCCCAGTGTCAGTCTGGGTCAATTTTTACCGCCTAATAAGTTCAGGTCAGGGCCAGTTGTGACAGCCAAATCCGTTATCAACTAGAAGTTTTCCGAGTGTGTGGGTCTCCAGGCCCACAGGGAAGGGACGACGTAGCTCTGATAACGGCTGAGAGTCCTCGTCCATCGGCCTCTGTGCTAAGAGCGCCCGGAGGCGAGGGAGCACCACCCAACCTTCAGCAGCTCGTGCTCCCCCAGCTCTAGAGGCTTAGTCTCGGGAGAGGGGGTGCTGCGAGCCAGGCTTAGCTGCAGTGGGCCCCAGGGCCCACGCTCTGAGCCCCGACATCTGACCGCTTTCTCTGGCTGCCAAAGGGAACTCATAGAAGTTGGTTTGAGAAACCAAGCGATTCTTGGGAACCAAGGAAAGAGGTGCTTCGAGGTTTGATTTGGTAATGCCATGTGGCGAAGAAGCAAGAACCATCTCTGCGTAAGCAAAGTCAGCAAGCAATAACTACACCAGTTCCTCCCGCTGGATACTGAGGAATCAGGAGGCCGGACGTGAGCAGACCAAGGCCCCCTCTCCCACCCCTCGGCCCCTTGGTCAAAGGCTCCTGACGATGGCCTTGTCCCTAGACTAGTTCCTTCAATGTCATGATCGAGTGGATCTTCTTCATTTTTTTAAATTTATTTTTTCCTTTCAGTTTCATATATGTATACAATGAATTCATATCCCACTGTCAGCCCTAGTCACATGACCGAAGGTGATCTTGCAAAGAATTTGTCCAAACATATTAGTCCTCTGATAAGAATCCCATGGGGCTTCCACTGTCCGCAGAAGCTTACAAAGGGGGGTTTCGTGTACCATAAAACCCCTCCCTCAGATAAATAAACCAATCACACGACGTCGACGTTGTGGATTCCACTGGATTCCACTGTGTGCACCTGTCTCCTCCTTTTGTGCTTTTTAAAAGTATTGAATCTAATTAATTTATTTGAGAGAGATGGAAGGAGGGAAGCAGAGAGAGATAGAGAACACACATGCTATGGTTCACAGGTAGTGGTCAAAGGACTTTTGCAAGATAACCCTTTCCTTCTACCATGTGGCCTTCCGAGGCTTGAACTCAGATCTCCACATTGTGAGTAGGCATCTTTAACCACTGAGCTATCCTATCAGCCTTTCCCCTTATATTTCAAGCAAAAAGTTGCCTGAAATGTAAAACTTTTCCAGGTTCAAAGTCATCACCCCAAAAGAGCACTCGCTCCCAAGACAGAAGCAAACCTGTGTGTGCTTAGCTCAGACACCTGGTTCCCTTGTCTTCTGGAAGGTTCTATGTACCTTCTGAACTCAACCACTCCAGTAGGTCTATGTTATTCGACTTGACAAATTGGGCCCCATTTTGCTGATAAAATTCTAACTATCTATTATGTAATGTGCATAATTTTACAATGTCAAGTTGAGCAAATGGACTGTAATAAAATAGGCATAAGAGGTCATGT